>JBBPJU010000075.1:0-48194 GCA_038088875.1 Austroboletus festivus | reverse complement strand
TGGGATAGGATTGGGGTGGCAGAATGTCAAGAGTTGATTCAGAGTATGCCTAGGAGGGTTCAGGAGGTGATCAAGGCAAAAGGAGGATATACCAAGTACTAGTTTGTGACATTTATAATATCAGCAACAAAACTGTTGCAATGAGTAACCTTGTTTAATTAATGTATATTGTGGGAACCGTTGATCCAAATCACATGACCTTAGAGGCAAAGTTGTAGCCAAGGGTATGTACAATATTTGTCTCCACCAAACCAAAGCATGATTTGTCCATGTGTTTGCAGTGCGCTTCGCGCACTGTGTTAGGGTTAGGCATTGCAACAGTTTTGTTGCTCACTGTAGCTAAAGTAAAGGGTTTTTGAAGGGGAAATGGTGGTCGATGTCCAAATTCCCCTCTAGTTTACCAGATGTAATATACTTGAAAGAAAGACAATCTATGCTTGTCCCTGTACAAGTGCAAACCCCATCTGGAATCATTAACACAGAAGCTCTGATTGACAGCAGGGGAACTGGAAACTTTATAAACACAAGGTATGTGCAGAAATGGAAAATCTCTCTATCCAAACTTAAAGAGCCACAGAATGCCATAAATGCCAACAGATCCCATAATGCTGGAGGAAACATCAATTCTTAACTATGATGATTGGTGGACAAACCTCTTGCAGAGGACTGATGGTCCTCGGACAAGGGAAAACCCCAATCATACTTGACATGGCCTGGCTAGCAGAAGAAAACCCACTGATCAACTAGGAGAAGAGAAAACTCCTCCTAGTAAATAAAGAAGAAGTGGACCACTCCTTACAGGTTGTGCAGTGATATCTCACCAAGTATATCATAGAAGATCTGGACAATCCATTGGAAGAACTAATAATTTAAGAAAGCCTCATGGAAGAGGAACTGGTTCAAAAGACTACAGTGTCTACAGAGATAGCCAGCAAAGAAAGAACGGAGAAGAAGGAACTTCCCCTAAAATATAAGGAATATGCAGAAGTCTTTTCTGAAAAAGCCATAACAACCATGCCCCCAGAAAGATTTTATGACCACAAGATTGAATTCAATGTGGAGTTCATCTTCTGACGAGCCAAGAACTACTCACTCAATTCTGAAGAAACTAAAGCCTGCCAGGAGTTCATCAAGGAACATCTGAAGAGTGGCAAAATCACCCAGTCTACACCTCCACAAGCCTCCTCTTTCTTCTTTATAAAGAAGAAGGATGAAAAACTATGTCCCTGCTAGGACTACAGATATTTAAACTCCATGACCATAAAGAATGCCTACCTGCTTCTCCTAACCACTGACCTCATTGATAAAGTCTGACATTCAAGAATCTTCATCAAGATGGATATTTGGTGGAGATACAATAATGTCAGAATAGCCAAGAAGGACAGGTGGAAGGCAGCCTTCATAACATCAATGGGCCTATTTGAATCCACAGTAATGTTTTTTGGCCTATGTAACTCCCTAGCCACATTTCAAGCCCTTATGAAAGACATTTTCACCAACTACCTGGCAGAAGAGTGGTTGATCATCTATATGGATGATCTCCTCATTCACTCAGTGGACCAGAAAACCCACCATGAAAGAACCCAGAAGGTGCTTGCTCATCTAACACAGCACCAACTTTTCCTTAAATTGGAAAAGTGCACATTTAACACCCCTAGAGTGGAATACCTGGGGATAATACTTAGAGAAGGGAGTGTAGTAATGAATCCTGTAAAGCTATAAGCCATTGAAGACTGGGAACCTCCAAAGACTATAAAATAAGTCTGGTCCTTTTTGGAGTTCTGTAACTTCTATAGGAAGTTTATCCTGAATTTTTCCCAGCTAGCCTGACCACTTACCATCCTCACTATGAAAGGGAAGAGATGAAAGGGGTCACCAACTAAAGAAGATGCCATCTGGAGTCTGAAGAGACTCTTCTTCTGGACTCCAATCCTCTGATACCCCAACCCAGAAAAACTATTCTGGGTTATGACTGACACCTCCCTAACAGCAGCCAGAGGAGTACTTATGCAAAAAGATGAAAATGGGGACTTACATTCATGTGCCTATTGATCCTCTATGTATCTTCTCCCCCATCAAATAAAACTATGACATCCACACTAAGAGCTCCTAGCCATCATTGTTGCCTTGCAGAACTGGCAGCACTATCTGACCAGAACCAAATTCTCAGTCACAGTCCTAATAGATCACAAAAATCTGACCTACTTCAAAGAACCTTGGAAACTCTCCTGCCACCATGCCAGATGGCAGTTGTTCCTTCAGGACTATGACCTGAAGCTATTCCACAACCCTGGGGGGCAGATGGCCCCTGCTGATATGTTATTCCATCTTGACATCATGAATGTCAAAGAACCCTTCATCCAACTCCTGGATGACAAAGTATTCATCTAGGTATTGACATAGCTCTCTTCAACAAGTTGGCTGCACTACCTATCAACTCCACAGTAATGGAAGCCCTCCTGCACATAAACAATGGGGAACCAGCATTCCTCTGATCCAATCCTAAAGACTGGGTGTACCATGATAACTCCCTCTGATTTCAAAACTGCCTTTACATTGATGAGGCCTATTGTGCCCCCCTAACTCACACCATACACAATGACCCAACCACCAGACATCTGGGCTTCTTCTGCCTCTACAAATCCATGGCAGAAAGTTACTGGTGGCCCAGAATGGCCTGCTTCATCCACAAGTACCTAGCTGGTTACCTAGTCTGCCAGAAATATAAAATTGACACATACTTCAATTGACCCCCTGTCCTCCTGATCCCATCAATCACCACCTGCCCATTCCAGCACCTATCAATGGACCTCATCACTGATCTACCACCTTCCCCTCCATGGGATGCTATATTAGTCATGGTGGACCACAGACTTTTAAAGAGGGCTATTTTCATCCCAACTACAAAAATGGTCACCGCCAAGGGAGTAGCCAACTTATTTATTGAAAAAGTCTTCCCCCATTTTGGTCTCCACAACTCTATCATCTCTGACAGAAATCCACAATTCAACAGTGCCTTCACTAAGGAACTCACCCAAGTGCTAAATTACGATCCAAAACTATCTACTGCCTATCACCCACAAATGGACAGGGAAATAGAATATGTCAACCAAGAATTGGAGACGTACCTGCATATATATTGCCACAAAAATCTGGAAAACTGGAGCAAGATGCTCCCTATCACTGAATTTGCCCACAACTCTGCCATTCACTCTGCCACCCAAGTCTCCTCATTTAAACTAATAATTGGGTTTGTACTCCAAGGATTTTCCAATATAACTAAATCATTCATCCCCACCATCCAGTTTACCCTAGACCAATGAGGAACAGTCTGGAAGGAGGCATTTGCCACAATTGTTATGATTCATTTCTCTTTTGTTATATAACACTGTATTGACTTAAGCCTTTCATTTCCACTTGGATAATCCTAAAGGGATAAGTCCAATTCACTTTCAGGCTGAGTCATATCTTTTTATTCATACTAAATCATCCTTGATTAGTAATCAGCCCAATTACTCATGTTATATCAGTTATCATGAGTCATCCTTTGATCTTCTGACTTATCAATTGTTCTTTAACCTTCCATCACATTTTATATAATTCATCTATGGACAGCCTCAATTATATTCATGACAGTATCTCATTCACTGCCACTCATTCCTGTTCACTATATAAACTCATCTTTCCACTGCCATGTACCCTAGTCTAGTTCTATCTTGCAATCACCTATCTTGTGCTTGCTTCATTTATCAGACTCCCTTGAGTTCTCTTTCTCAAGGTCTTACTTGACAACTAGTCTTTGTCCTACTATTGAGTGGATGCTACCTGTTTACATCTCATCAACAGAGTGTTCCTAGACAACACTCATCTCAACCAGAACTATTAAATTTTGCCTATGTAAGGTTTATGTTTAAACCTACCCAGTCCAAGCATAACAAAAGAACTAGACTCTATGATTGTGACTAGCTTTGCTCTAGTTCACCCACCATTTCATCTAACCAATATCCTGACTGGCTCTATCACCAGAAACCAGAAAACGAACCAGAAACACTGGAGACCACTTCAGAAGAAGAGAAACCCTAATCTGACCCCAACATCCCTATAGTACAAGAATTGATGGACATTCCTAAACTAACAGGACAATTGGCATATGCGCTTACTATTTCTTGAATTCAAACACCACCTAGTCCAACACCCTGCCCTTACTCCAGATAGATATTCTTTCCACCACTTGTATGTCCTATCTCCACCTTTTCAACTGCTCCCCTTCCTCTCAAAATGTTAGTTCAAAAGCCAATAGAGTTACATCTCAGAATCCCTGATGACTTTGATGGAATCCCAGTTAAGGCAATGCCCTGACTGAAAACCATCCAACTGTACTTAGCAGTCAACACCAACCTATATTTAGGTCGTGTATGGACAATGAAAAACATGAAATCAAAATTTGGTTTTCCTGTCACATGTAATCATGTGAGGCTACTAACGTGACTCACACTGCCACTCAGAATTGCCCGGATCATATCAGCTATATACAATATGTATGTCAGTTCCATCGACATCGACAGTGATGGACCTTGACACCGCAATGGACCTCGACACTGCGACAACAGTTGACAAGGATTCTGAGCATGCTCAAATGGAACGCCGCAATTGGATGTTCTACATGCTCTCCATCTTGGTTTCTCAGCTTGTATACTACTATAATATGCTATTCCTGATGCCATCTGCAGCACCAATACCTTACCATAATTCGATTCTCACTGGTGAAGTGTGGATTCTCGAACTGCTGTATGGTCATCTGGATTGGATACAAACATGCCTAGATGTTAATCATGACGTCTTTGATTGGTTAGTTCGAGTGCTGATGCAGCAAGGCATCACTCGCTCTCATAATGGAATATCTGTTGAGGAGCAGCTAGGGATCTTTCTCTACACCTGCGTTACTGGCCTATCATCAAGACATGTTGGAGAGAGATTCCAACACTCGCCAGATACCATCAACAGGTTTGTGGCATTTGCACATTCATATTATTTCTGTTTTCTGACACTTTTCTAGATATTTTAAGTGAATGCTCTCTTTTTTTGTAGCTGCTCCATTCTATACTTCCCAGGTCTGATTCCCAACATCAGATACCCCAACCCCCACAACCATCTCTGATGATCCACGTTTCTGTTTCTTCCATGACTGTATTGGTGCAGTCGATGGGACACATATACATGTGTTCGCTCCTCAAGATGACCATCCAGCCATGTGGAACAGAAAGGGGTATCTATCACAAAATTGTTTATTCATTTGTGATTTTGACTTTTTTTTTATTTACTCGCATATAGGCTGTGACGGTTCATCAGCAGATGCAAAAGTGTGGCACGAAGCCCATACAGAAGACTTGCAGATGCTGTGTGGGAAATACCTACTAGCAGATGCAGGGTTTGGAACATCAGATGTCCTCCTTGTACCATACCATGGCATCTGATATCACCTGAAAGAATGGCACCAAGCAAAAATGAGGTGCATTTTTTTTTGATGTATATAGTACTCACAATAAATGCACCCAACAGGCCACAAAATCGAGAAGAACTCTTCAATCTATGTCATGCATCACTCTGGAACATCATCAAATGTATATTTGGCATTCTAAAACGCCAATTCCGTTGCCTTCAAGTTCCATTGGAGTATGATATGCATATTCAAGCCCATCTTCCGCTCACACTATGTGCACTTAACAATTTCATACATAGATATGACCTGGATAGTGTTTTCAATCCTGACCTTACAGATGGACATAATTTTGAGGACAATGGGGATCCTGGGGTCCTTGGTGATGGAGTACCTGATGCAGCAGAATGGCGTCATGCTAATGATCACCGTGATAGAATTGCACAGGAAATGTGGAATGATTACCAGGCAGAACTTATGCATCATGGATTACACTCATAAATAGTACACATATGAACGATAAAAAACATTGTATTGTTTGATCGCAATAACTACAACCTAGTCCACTTTATGAGATATCTCTACTAACCTGTGTGACAACCACACCTTCCTATCCTCCTCGTCATAGGTGCAAAAAAGAACCGCTTGATTCTTATTCTTGAGGAGCACGAGGTAGTTGCCAATATCGACTCTTTGACCGCTTGTCAGTTCGTGATGCCCCTTGAGAATGCTGGCAGCATGTGAGAGGTGATGTTCAAGCTTGGCCAGATTCATGTTGCAGGAAAGCTCCTTTATAGACAATGCGATATCCATCATGGCAGTACCACCCATCTCCTGTGCCTTTGCGGTTGCAGACACGCACTGCTGCTTGCATGCAGAGCTAGTTTCTGATGCTGTGATAGACTCTGTGATTTTTCTCTTGATGTGATTGGTGCTGTTAGGCGCAGATGGGGTAGGTGAATCTGAGGACAGTGGGCGCAAGCTGGAGGGCAAAGATGGTGGTGGCAAGAGACAGGATAATGAGGATGGGATATTGTCTTGAGCCTCCATGTCCCTCATATTGATATCATCTGTCGCAGTGGCCAGCTGACCCAGATCAAAGGTGCTGGAATGGTTAGCATCAATAGCACTCGGCTGCCGACAAACATATTTTCCCTTCCCTTTGTTGGCTGCAAATTGCTCCATCATGTCGAAGAACTTGAAGCCCTTGTTTTTGAATGGCTTTGCATTCTTATTGGTCCACTGTATTGTATGTTAGCAGTAGCACCTGTTGTCATTGAAAATCATGGCCAATACACACAGAGACGAAACAATTCCAGCTATCCTCCTGCTCCAATGTAATGTCAGCACCATCTTTTTCCGAGTAGGTGAATCCAGATGCATTCTTCAGGTTGACCACAGCATTATAATGGCTGGTCATCTACTCTACATGTCAGTACCTGGCTTATCAAACCAATCAATGTAACATATTACCAGCTGATAGCAATTCCTACATGCTTCATAATTCTTTTCCCTGCCCTTCATGACAGTGAACTTGTCTTTCATATGAGCCACAGCAGCCTTCCATGCAGGTTTCTTGAAGTTACCGCCATCGCTGGCTTTCAGAAGCTCTTCTAGCAGGAATTTGAGGAGTACCTGTGTCTCTTTATCAGACCACTGGGCAGCCTGTTTGTGAGCCTTTGTTGAAGGCCAACTGCCATCAGAGGTATGGGGAGCAGGGATAGGGCCATGTGAGCACAATAAACAATCAGATTCTTTCGAACTCATCGACATGGGGGGGTAGGATCACAATGGCTTCACATCGGATTGTGAGAGGAAATCCGGGCAATTCTGAGTGGCGGTGTGAGTCACATTAGTAGCCTCACATGATTACATGTGGCAGGAAAACCAAATTTTGATTTCATGTTTTTTGTTGTCTGTACACGACCTAAGCAAGAATAAGAGAATATGACTCAGCCTGAATATGAATTGGACTTATCCTTATAGGATTATCCAAGAGGAAATGAAAGGCTGGAGTCAGGACAACAGTTATGCATAAAACAGAATGGAATCATAACAAGTACTAGCATTCTCAGACAATGATTGCCAATTTCATTTGGAATGCGATGCTTCTGATTATGCAACAGGGGCAGTGTTATCAATTAACAAAGAAGAAAAGTGGCATCCAGTAGCCTTCTATTCCCACTTGATGTCAGATACAGAAAGAAACTATCTGATTGCCAATAAAGAAATGTTATCAGTAATATATACTCTAGAAACATGGAGACATTATTTAGAAGGTGCAAAGTTCCAATTTGAAATATGGAATGACCATCAAAACCTACAATGGTTCATCACAAGACAAGATCTCAATTGAAGACAAGTGTGCTGGGTGCAATATCTATCCAGATTTAATCACACATGGCATCATAAAGTAGGAGCCACAATGGGAAAAGCAGATGCTCTCTCTAGAAGAGAAGATCATGCAGAAGGAATAGATAAGGATAATCAACAAATCCTGGTTATTCCTCCAGAGATGATAAGAACCATGGTTTGAATCTGAGATGATGGGGATAAGTTATTAGAATGGATTGAATTTGCAATATTGCAAATGAAAGAAACTGAAGTTCAGAAAATTCTAGAACTCAGATATAAAGAAACAGAAGAATGCTTCCTATTAAAGAAAGAAAAGAAGCTCTATGTACCAGAAAAGGATATATTAAGGCAAGACCTTATCATGTTGCATCACAATATACCAGCAGCAGGACACACAGGTGTTGAGAAGACAAAACAACTAATTAAAAAACACTATATATGGCCTGGACTGACCACACAAGTAAAAGAATATGTTGCTAGATGCAACACATGTCAAAGAAGTAAAACCAGAAATAAACTTCTGGCAGGAAAACTCGAACCCCTAGAAGTACCAAATGCACCTTGGGTAGATGTATCTGCAGACTTTCTGACAGATCTCCCAAAATCAGATGGTCACAACTCAGTTCTAGTAGTCATTGACAGATTTAGCAAAGAAGTTGAGTTCATCCTATGCAACAAGACTGTCACGGCCCTTGACACAGCCTGGCTGTATTTAAAACACATTTGGACCAATCACAGGATTTCCTGATTAATTGTATCAGATTGCAGACCCCAATTTGCATCTCAAGTTATGAAAGCCCTCTGTGAGTGGCTTGGTATTAAACCTAAATTATCTACAGTGTCATATCCACAAACGGATGGACAAATAGAAAGAATGATCTGAGATCTCCAGCAGTATCTTCAGACATTCTGTCATGAAAAACAAGAGGACTGGGCACACTGGTTGTCTATTGTACAATTCTCATATAACTTTAAAAAGCAGGTGTCTTCTGGAAAGACCCCTTTCGAAGTTACAAGAACTTATCAGCCAAGAATGGGTGTTGAACCCAGTACAACTTAGGTGCCAGCTGCCAATGATCTTGCTGATAAGATAAAGGAAACATTATCTATAACAAAAGATAATCTTCTGCAGAGCAGAAACTATATGAAAAAGACAGGTGATCAGCACAGATCTGATACCCCTACCTACAACTCAGGAGATCAAATTCTCCTCTCTACCGAATATTTAAAAATGACCAAACCATCCTGAAAACTTACAGAAAAATAGATTGGACCCTATAAAGTAAAAAGGTCTATTGGCAAAAATGCAGTGGAACTGCAACTTTCAATGAAAATGAAAATTCACCTGGTGGTGAATATCTCATGAGTAAAACCCTATTTAACTCGTCTAAATGGTCAACCAGTGTTTCACCCTGGTCTGGTTCATATCACAGAAGAACTGGAGGTGGAATATGAAGTAGATCACATGGTCAACATTCAAAAACATGGCCTGAAAACTGAATATTTAATTCATTGGGCAGGCTATGATAATGCAGATCATACATGGGAACCCCTATCCAATCTCAAGAATGCAAAGGAGGCAATTGCCTTATTTCACAAAAGAAACCTAAAGACATTGATTTGCCATACCTTCACCTCTTGTTTCAGTCTCTTTAATCCCTACAACGTTGAAAATGAGGCTGTTCCTCTTGGTGTTCCCCAGGTGTTCAAGCCATAAAAGGGGGGTAGTGTTTCAATCCTTATTTTCCTATCATTTTCTCCTTATTTTTCTGATCATTTTTGTATCAAGATTATCTTATCTTTTGGACTTAGAAACTTTTTGCATCCATGGGAACTAGTTTCCTTTTATATTATTCGAGTAAACACGACCACCTCATGCCTTCCCCTCTTCTCCTTCAGACTTCTTATCTATAAGGGGATAGAAACACATGTTTTCCTTACCTTTTTAATTTCCATTCCTTTTATGTTTCAGAAACATGCTTCTTTAATTTCCGCATGCTTCCCTTCCATTCTGTGGCAGTGCCATGCTTCTTATGACTCAGGCTGACTCCAGCAACACAGCCTTTATGGTATGATTTCACTTCTCTTTTATTCTATTGGCTGCCACACTAAGCTATGTGCATTGCCTTCTATATGTAATTCAGGATCATATCCTATTGGTTCCCTATTTAGAAGTAGTACAAACATGTACATACAAATAAGTAGTATATAAAGGCCCAGGAGCACTAGACTGGATCCCCAGTTTAGTGGTCTTGGAGATTTTTCTCTCTTAAGACCTTTCCTCTAAAGCAAGCAAGTGGTTACTAAGTTATTGTAATCAAGACTATCATCTGGAATCTCTAGTGCTTGAAGCATTAGGATTTTGAGGTGTTTCATAAATGGTGAACTTGATGAAGAACTCTATCTCTGACTACTGCCAGGTGTTCCAGTGCCCTCTGGTCATTGTTGGTGCCTTCATTGTTCTCTGTATGGTTTGAAGCAGGCCAGTCAGACATGGAATAAAACCTTGGACAAAAAACTCAGAGACCTTGGCTTCATTTGCCTGAACACAGAGGTTTGCCTTTATGTTATCTGAAAAAGCAATCAGGTCTGTTTTCTGGTCATGTATATTGATGACCTCCTATTAGCCACATTAACTTGAGCATACATAAACTGTCAAGGAAATGCTTTCTTTGGCATTCAAGATATGTGACCTTGGAGAAGTGCAATATTTGCTTGGATTGGAAATTCAATGTGACCATTGACAATATACTATATCCCTCACTCAGTCCAGATATGCACAAACTGTGCTTAAACAAACAGGTATATCCGCATCCACCCCTATGCAAACTCCAATATCCCTGACAATTTCTTTGTCCAGCTCTGATTCAGAAAAGAATGTTGTAGTTTTAAAGATGATTATTAATAGGAAAAGGGTCTCTTACCTTACAGTTATTGGCTCTTTAATATATCTCATATTGGATACTCGACTGGACCTCACTTTCTCTGTTAGGGCGTTGAGCTGGTTCAGTTCTGCTCCTAAAGCATGTCACTGGGAGGTGGTGAAGCAGGTTTTCTGATATGTTCATACTACAACAGAAATGGAACTATGCTATGATGGAATGGATGTTTCAATAGATATAGATTTTCATGGTTATTCCAATGCCAGTTGGTCTCTGAACCCCAACAACTCAAAATCAGTTTCAGAATATATATTCTTAAACAATTATGGCACTATCTCCTGGTCTAGTAAACAACAAAGCATGGTTACCCTATTGACCATGGAGTCAGAGTATATTGGTCTTAGCAATACCAGACAACACCTTGCTTGGCTATGGAGTTTCTTCAAGAAGATTGGATATCTGGCACAAAGACCAACCACACTTCTCTGTGATAACCAAGCCACTATCATCCTCTTCCGTGATCCACAGTTCTGAGCCAGAACTAAACATATATAAAGGAAATATCACTTCATTCAAGACAATTTGGTTGAAAAAGGAGAGGCAGTGGTCTAATATGTCCTGATCAGAGATCAAGTTATTGACATTATGATGAAGGCTCTTCCTTAGGAACAACATTGGAAGTTCATGCATGCAATAGGGCTCCAATTGTGCTTAAGTGGAAGTGTCAAAGTCACATGAACTCCAGCTTATTCCTAGTGTTCCTTTTACTACATTTGGAGTTCCAACCAGATTTGGTCCAGACATCACCAGAGTTTATTGGTATTGTGTGAAGTATATAGTAAACTGCTTGGCAGAGTTTAGCAGAGTTTAGTCAGCCATATCTACACCCCCTTTTTAGACATTTTGACTTTGGCTTTGCCCTTCCCTCAGTTGCTTCCATTCTGTGTGGACAGCTCTTGAGGTAAGGGCTCATTTCACTTAGAGATATATCTTTCTGATATATTGTAGGACTTGTGTCCACATTGTTAGGTAAATACAGTTGCTTCCATTATGTGTGGACAGCTCCTGAGGACTTGTGTCCACATTGTTAGCATCCCCACAACAACCAGAACTAAGCCAATACTGGTGGCAGAGGTAGAGGAGGATATCACGATGTGAATGACATGCAGATGACAAAGAGATTTAAAGGATGCGAACTAGGAGCGATGAGGGATGATGTACATCATCACTTCAGAATTGATGATAATGGTGGAGGAGGATGAAGGTCGCCAAGCACTGGAGTTACCAAGTGAGTACTGGCAGAGTTCCAGTTTGCTGCATGGGCGAAGTCAGTGGTGAAGGTGGCCAGAAACTGTATCCTGAGCAGTAACCATGTATTCTGGCACTATGGGGCCATTTTGAGGTTTCCTGGGCAGGTGCTTTGGCCTGGAATGAATATGCTTTGTGACATGAGCCTACTCCAGAGCTTTGAAGGTCAGAGGTGTGGAGACAGTGGCCTTAGGTGTTTTCTTACTGTCTTTTCAAGACTTGGTGGATTGCTTCTGGAGCCTGGATATTCATTTCTTATACTCCCAGCAGTTCTCCAACAAGTGATCTTTCCATTTGTGATGCTCACAGTAAGATTTAGAAGATGATGCAGTGGCTGTAAGTCTGAAGGAAAGTCCCTTGTTCCCACTGCTCTGGAGGCTGAGTTGAGCTTCTTCCATAAAGATTTGGATCTTGATGGCATCAAACATGAGCTTTGCATCTGGAGTTGTGTTAATCATAGAGGAGGCAAAAGCATTTCAGTCTGGAGTATTGGAAAGTGAGTTCAGAAGGAGAAATGCAGATATTTTTGGATTGACTGGGAACTGCATCCCAGAGAGGCAGGAATCCAGGGAGCGGAGTAGGGTGATGTGGTCAGAGGCAGCAGAGATCCCATCCCAGGAGGTGGAGAAGAGCTGGCAGAAGTGAAAGAAAGCAGAAGTGATACCACTCTTCTGGTGGAGCTGCATAAGGGCAGTGAAAAGTGCCTGAGCTGAGGTATGATGCTCTGTCTTCAGAAGGAGGGCATTAGAAATATGGTCCTGAATAATTCCATGTGCACAATCATCCTACTCTTGCCACTTGCAAATGTCAGTAGCAGTTGGAGATAGGGTGGATGCACCAGAGATTAATTATGGGAGTCGGAAAGCAGCAGAAGTGGAGAGTGTAGTGTCAAGGTTTGTCATGGAGGCAGAGAGTGCCACAGGAATTGTGGAGGATGCCATAGATGACAGTGGAATAGTGTTGAAATCAAGGGCAACACTGAGAACCTTTTCAGATCTAAGTTTCTGTGAAGATCTCATTCATCATGGCTTGAAACATTGCAGGGGAGTTGCATAACCTGAAGTACATAACTAAGGGTTCACATGAGGATATAGCCAATGTGTAGAAGGTTATCGGAGTGGGATAGATCAAGTCAGATTGAATCAGGAGCTAAGCAGAGGCTAAGCAGAGATTAAGCAGAGCATGGGAATGTTCATTTGACTATGCTTGGATGCATTCAGAACGAAGTGAAAAATGCTGGATGCAACAGAGGTGATCAGTAGGAGCAATCAGGGCTCATAACCTGTTAGAATTGCTAGGCTGGGGGCTAGCAGGGATATCTCAGCTGAAATCTGATGAGACTAATATTCAACTGTACCTAGCAGGGATATCTACATGTATATTAGCTAGATAGATAACTATAAAGAAGAGCCCTCATCTTAGCTAAAGTCTGATGAGACTAATATTTAACTAAGAAAGGGCTAAAGATGAAGTAAGTCTATTTAAAGGGCAGAGATGTGGGCAGATAGTCTGAATGAAACTTCGCTAGGTGAAAGAGATGATATCCAAGTAGGCAGGTCAACTCCAATGAAGTCTGGAGTATATCTGATTGGAGAAGAATAAAGAAAAGAGTATATATAAAGTACATACTAATGTGGTACTGAAGGAACATCAGAGGATGTCAGAGATGGACCTGATAGGAGCAGGGTTCAGTAGAATTTGATATATATTACTCCCAAGAGTTTCTTATCATAGATATCATAATTCTGTTCTGCCAGTGATAATATACTCGATTGGTAGGCACAAGGGTGGAGATCTCTGTTTTCATCTTTCTGCATTAGTACTTCCCCTATTCCTATAAGGGAAGTATCATATTCCACTGAATCCCACTATCTATAGGCTCATCTCCTGCATCCTCTGGCACATCTCTAGCACCTCCTGTGTACATGCCTTTATATGTACTCTTACTTATCCTTCTCTGATTGGACATCATCTGGACTTTATTGGACTTCACCATTTCTTTATTTCTTTTATGTTATTCACCTGGTGGAGTTCATTCAGGATATGCACCCATATCTCTGCCCTTTATTTATGCTTACTTTTCACTTTCAGCCCTTCCTCAGTTGAATATCAGTCTCACTAAACTTCAGCTGAGACTTCCTTGCTAGTCCCCAGCCTAGCATATTCTGACAGGAAGCATTGGTCATAATGTAGAAGGGTAATGTTGGATCTGGGATTTTTAGTATCAGTTGTTTAAGGAATTGTTGCTGTAATTCATTGAAGGCCTTTTCCTGATCCATCCCCCATCCCCATTTGGTTGTTTTCTCAGTTAGTTCAATAAGGGGTCTGACTTTCATAGAGAATTCCTCAATAAATATCCAGTAGAAATTGCAAAATCTAAGAAAGGATCTTGTTTCTTTGATGGATGTTGGTGGATTCCATTCTCAGATGGCCTTGAGCTTTTGTGATGTGATCTACAGGTATAGATTCAAGACACAAAGATGAGCCTATGTTCCTAGCTGTTATTCAAAAGTAGACAGGAGACTGATAAAAGTCTGGTAAGGTTTTGGTAAGTCTTGCTGCAGCCCTCACTCAAGGATAGCAGTTGAACCAAATACCACATAGATTAAATGTAGATCTAGTTAAGGTTTCTACTATATAAGGCAGTTGTATTTATAGTGGGTGGAGACACAGCTATGACCATAAGAAGCAATTATAAAAAGGGAGGAGACTGTCTGCTATATATGAAGAGAAAGAAAAAGGTGGGGGAAGGGTTAGTGATACAGATAAAGAAAGTATCACTATTAAAAAAAAGATTGTCCTCAGTTTGATATACAATAGTTAAAGTTTGATCAGGTCTAAAGATAAGGGGAGATAAGGGGAGAGCCCCTGAACTTAGTTGTGGATGCATCACATTCATGCTGGATCAGTGTTCCACACCAGTGGAGAAGTAGTCTCCTTGAGATATACAGATGTCACCTGCATGTTCCACCATCTGGGGTTATCTTGACCTATTGGTTCATCATCCCAAGTGGCTCCCTCCAGCTCTCCATTTCAAAACTGATATAATCTCTCTATGTTCCCTTTGTATGCTGCTATAGTGATATTGGTGTTAAGCTATGATCTGTTCCCATCTGAGGGAAAAGGGGTTGCCCTCCATGGATAGGTGGGTGTAAACATGACATTACTCCTCCAATATGGTCAATGGACCTCATTGACTTCATTCCAATCTATACTAGGCAGAGTTACCCTAGTTGTGAGAGGGGCAGAGATGTTGGGGGTGGTCTGGTGCATCAGCCCTGCAGTAAGAGTAGGTATAGTGGGGGTAGGATGGGTGGAGATGATGGGGGCTTCCACATTGATAGCATTGATATTTTCATTGTGGGGAGGGGGAGTCATTGAGTTCATTGAAGGTGATTTGAGTGAGGAGAGGTTGCTTAGGTTGCTAAGGTCTGAGAGGACTTCATGAGGGAATGGAGTTGGGGGTCAGGGTGGTGGGGAGTGCTGGGGGAGCACAGTGGTTTTCTTCTCCTTTGGAGTCTTCTGGTTCTGTTGGGACCTTAACTTCTCTAAGAGGTAGTTAGGTATGAATTTAGATGAAAAGAATATTATTATGCTTGTACCAGGTAGGTCCAAGCATAGCCCTTATGTCCCTATTCAGAGAGTCTAGGTGATGAAGAAAGGGAAGGGCAAAGGTAAGTTCTAGGTACGGGTATAGAGAGAAGACAATGATGAGTGATTGGTAGAGAGGGCATCACCGGAGGGTCAAAGGAGGAGCGACAGATGTCGCCCTAGGACAGGGAGTCAGAGGTACTACCAGAATACTGGTGGAGGGATGACTAGATGACAAGGATGATCAGGGTGAAAGAGAGTCATCAGTGGTCAAAGGGATCAGTGATGTGATGAGCAGAGATGCGACAGAGAGACATCATCAATGACCCAGGTAGGGGGAACTTCAGTGAGATGGACATCAGGGAGGATTGCTGAAGGGTCAAAGGTTCTTGATAAAATGACAGGAGGCTGTCTGAGATAAACAGACGATGATGGTGTTAAACGATAGATTCATAGAGGTAGAGGGTACAGGAGGTTTCAAGGGATCGTCAGAGAGGACAGGGAATTATGCAAGGAGATAGGTATTACGCTTGTACCAGGTAGGTCCAAGCATAGCCCTTTGAGGATCAAAGGTTAGGGATAAAGTGTTGTCTAGTAAACACTTTCATAGAATTTCAAAGAGATAGTGTCCACTCAAAGTAGGATGAAGACTTGAGTCAGGAAGACTGAGTGGAAGAGAACACTCAGGAGTCTGACAGGAAAGAGGAACACGATAGGATGTATTCCAAGGGAAAACTAGACTAAGGTACAAGGCAGCATATGGACAGTCTTATATAGTGTAGAGGAATGAGAGGCAGTGTGGGAATACTACCTTGAATGGAAACGAGGCTGTCTGTGAATGAGTCATATAGAATGTGATGGAACATCAATGAATAATCAATGAGTCAGAAAATAAGGGAATGACTCATGATTGACTAATAATTGCTGAGTAATTGGGCCGATTATGAAGTATGAATGAATAAGCAGGAACAAGAGAATATGACTCAGCCTGAATGTGAATTGGACTTATCCATATAGGATTATCCAAGTGGAAATGAAAGGCTAGAGTCGAATACACAGTGAATGTTAATAAGGACATAAGAGAGAACTTGTAGAAGAAAGAAATCATAACAATAGGAAACTATCAAGGGAGGTCTAAGATGGGGAACTATGGTACAAGGAAGCCGCCATAAGTAGTAATCAGGGAAGGCGGCTGTATAGTACAAGAAAGGGAACAGGGTAGAGGGCACTGATGATGAGTCATGATGACGAGTCATCAGAATGTTCAAGAATGCAATGGAACATCAAAGAAGTGCTGACTTAGCCAGAAGAATGGAAGGTGATCTGAGATCAGGGGCTAAGTCAGGAGAAATGGATAAGCTGGAATAATAATGGAATGGATGAGTCAGAAGGGTCAAGGGTTGAACTAAGATAAGAGATAAGGAATGACTCATCCATGACAAATATACAGTGAGTAATCGGATCAAGGGAAATGTCTATGACAAAGGGAGGTCAAGTACGCATGAATGTCAAAGACTAGATGAGTCAAGGGAAATGGAGCATATCCGCATGGAAGATAAAGGACTCATCTAGGAAATGGTAGGTAAGTCAAAAGTAGGAAGTCAAGGAAAAAGAGTAGTCCGTATAGCACTCAGCTATGTCCCAGGAGTGAATCGTAACAAATATTCTCTCTTTCTTCACTATTTCCCGATTCTCTTCCAAACCATCTATTTGTGCTAGTCTCAAATGGGAAACTGCTGCCTTGATAGAGTTTTGGAAAGGAGGTGGAGGCAGAGAGTCTTTTGATAAAATATCCAAGACCACAGAAGTGGAGGGTGTTGAGGGTTTGCATGCCTAGTGTGTAGAGATTCTCTGCAATTGCCTCTGTAATGTTCTCCAAGCTGTTCTTTTTGATGAGGAGGCATGTAGCAACATAGCTTCTGTAGGTCTTGATAAAAAGAACTATGAAAGATAGTTTCCTCAATTCAAGATTGGCTTCTAAGAGGGTGAGCCCTTGTGGATTGTTGAGGATGGCAACAAAGGCTAGTCATCTATAGGAGGGAGGGAGAATTTGGAGGTTGAATATATCTTTGACCAGGATGAGGATAAGGGATATAAATAAAGGGTGAAAGGGTGGTGTGAATAGTGAAAATGGAATTGTCCAAATAAAATTCTAGCCCAATGGTGATTTCAGAAATGATTGTGATTAACAAAGAGAGTACTAGATATTTATAGGAGATCCAGATGGGGAGATGGTAGTTGAAGAGTAGGGTCAGAATGATGGGCTAGTAATAATAGGGGCAATAACTAATTTTGCAGAAGCAGGAATGGGTTTGAATGTGTCATTGGTCAAAGTGTCTTCTTCTTTCTGGTTTGAAGATGGATATGTGAGAAAAGTAATAAGAGTACTTTATAGGTTTATTATCTTTTAAGAAGAATCAGTAGAAGTCACAATGAAAGATGGGTTATTTGGAATCTAACATTTGTGTTTCTTTTTATAGATGAGAAGGACTTGGTCAGAATTGGTGAAGTTGCTTTTAGGCTCCCAGATGTTTTCTGAAGTCAAGTATCCTTTCCACTTGACTAAATAGGATCTCTATTCTGAGTATCCTTGATGATTGACTATTTCTTCAACTTCGTACTCTTTTTTATTATCTATAACATCAGGGGTTGGTGGGGTCTTTGCTATGCCAAATTTGTTATTTTAGATAAAAGGGGATAGAAGTGATGTGTGGAATATATTATGGATTTTCCAGTTCAGGGGTAAATGTTATGTTTTTGCCCATATATTCACAGAGGGTGACCTCTTTCCCCTCAGAAGGAAACAGGCCCTGGCTAAATGCCAACATCTCCACAGCAGCCTATGGAGGGAACATTGAGAGACCCCATCAGTTCTGGAATGGAGAGGTGGAGGGAGCAACATGGAATGATAAACCAATAAGTCAGGATAATATAGAATGGTGGAACGTGCAGGTGACGCCTGTATATCTAGAGAAAACCACTTCCCTGCTGGTATGGAACACCAATCCTGCTTGGATGTGATACATCTATGATAGGGTATAAGGTATCTTGCCTTATCTTGGCTAGTCTTTAATCATTTCCCTTTTTCTTGATTAAACTTTAAATTTTATATATCAAACCTAGAACAATCTTTCCTTTTATAGTGATACTCCTTTCATTCATATCACTAACTATTCCTCCACCTTCCCTTCTCTTGTTATACATAGCAGACAGTCCACTTTCTTCCTATAATCACCTCTTATGGTCATAGCAGTGTTTCCACCCCCTATAAATACAACTGCCTAGTATAGTAAGAACTTTAACTAGATCTATGTTTAATCTACATGGTACTGTATTTGGTTCAACTGCTATCCCTAAGTGAGGGCTGCAGCAAGACTTATCCAAACCTTACTGGACTTCTATCAGTCTTCTATCTACTGTTAAGTAACAGCTTGAATATAAGACTATCTTTGTGTCTTGTGTTATGATGACACTTTTCCAAGCCTTCTCTTTCCCTATTTATCAAGAAGTTCACACAGTCATGTACTGGTCACATGCTTATAATCTCAATCACATGCATGATCATATAATCTTTATGACTATTTAACATCAAGTCTTACTCTAAGCACCACAGATTGCTAGTCAATCCCTAATACTCAAGACTTAGTATTTTTCCACTATTATGGGAAGTACTTACCATATTTATCCTTAGAAGGGGGATCCCTCTAAACAATCACAATTATGCCAAGTCACAACATATATTGTACATATGTTTACTTCACCTATACCTTATATGTGCAGCATGCTGCCACATCCATTTTACAGAAGCATTGACTACTTCTCACCTCATTGAAGACACATGTTGAACATGCACCATATGCAAGTATTTAATATCTGCAGGCTTCTTACTTGTAGGATACCTCATGTATATCAAGTATCACCATACACTGGTTTACATTGGTATATTTTATATTTAGGATCTAATCCCATTGGTGGATATGATCTGTCTCTTATCTATGACTCACCTTGACTCTAGATAGGTTAAGGGTATGCTTATAATTGGCTGCCACAATTAACACCACTTTCATTTCCTTTTATTATATTGATATATCTTAAGATTCATAGGTATTTATAAATATCTTAATATTTCCAAGTATTCCTATTGGGTGTTCCTGTTATGGTAGAACCAAACATGTACATACAGTAGGGTAGTATATAAAGGCCAGGAAGCAGCACTGGTAACCCCAGTTCCATTCTCTTGGAGTTTTTCCTCCTAGAGTTACCATAAGATATCTAAGTTCCCCCACTCTAAGACAGGGCCAACCTTCTAATCCTTGCATTCTGGTAGTGGTAGAGGCTCTGGTGGTTAGGCTGATGATGCAACTCTTTTAGGTTGTTTCATCTTGTATCTATATCCATAGATTACATCACAGCAATATTCCCAGTGGAATTCTTTGTTCCATTAATATTAAATATTGAAATGGAGTATAAAAGTTGCCTTAAGGAAACTCCATGTTTCTCAGCCCAATTCTTATCTATGAATATATAGTTTGTGCCACTATCTAAGAGCACTTTAACTTTTGACAGGAAGTTCTTTTCTGTCCCTATTTTGACTTTGAGTTTAATTTCATCTTTTATATGCATAGCACATGTAACGAAGACCAAGGGTTCTGTTTCAATGTCTCATCATCATCATCTTTTCTGATGGTCACTAGAACCCTTATATCTACTTAATGCATGGCTTCAGATTCTGGGTTTTCCCTCAGCCTTATAGATAGCAGTTTCAGAAGATCTAATCTATCTGATTCTGGACATCTTTCTTCAGGGTCTAGGGTTTCATACTGTTCTGATTATAATAAGTTAATGTGGCTTTTGGCTAACTGCTTTCCTTTCACCTCTTTTGAACTTGCATCAGAATCTGCCTTGAGTGGAACTACATTATCCTCTTTAAGAATTTCAAATTTATTACTAGTGAACAAAAGACCCAGATTTCTTAGTTTGCTCTTTCTTTTCCCTTTTTGATTCAGGTGAAGTGTGCTTTCATTTGGTCATAGATCATTCCTCAGATCTCTCAAAATAGGTCTGTAAAGGAGAAGGATTCTTCTTTTTTATTGGTATCTTCCTAGAATATAGTACTATTATCTTCTTTATGGATAGACTGAATCTGTTGGCCTCCCTTCTTGGGCAAGATTCTTTATGGCCTCCATGCCACTTTGCATTTTTCACACTGTGGCTTGTAGCTTTATATTGGAGTTGTGCATTTATTCAAAATGTGACCATTATAGCCACATTTGTAGCAAAGGGTCTTCTTTTCTTCTTCAGAGGAATTAGAAGCCCTTGCTTCTCTTCTTTAATATGGCTTTTTCTTGTCATTACTGGACTGTGACTTCTTTGGTCCTTATTGTGATATTTTATAGGCTTCTTGCCTTATACCTATGTTTAAATATTCATAATTATTTCTTTGTTATCTTTTCCTCAAAGATCTTGTCAGAACATCTCTTCTTTGATAGAGTCACATACATCACTTTCTAGTAAATATACTGCATGTTCTGATATGAGGTATGCCTGCCATGTCAGGGTTCTGAACTTGGCCAGCTAAGTGAATATATCTTGGGTCCCTTGCTTATATAATAAGACTTCTTTCATTATCCAATCCTTTTAGAGCAATGGGTGGAAGAGGGCTTCTATTTGCTATGTAAGATAATTTTAGTCTACCAGTTGTGATTTACTGTTGCTGAGCTTATTCAGCTCTATTTTAGTGTAATAGATTCCTTTCATGCCCTATAATCTGGAAAGTACCATATATACTCTATTTAGGCCATTGGAAACTACTATGCCATTTTGTTTTGTGGTGAAGTGCTTTGGGTTGGCATTCATCCATGTCTTTATCTTAGTCCACCATTCTTTAAATTTGTGCTTTCTTCAGCATAGTTACCAGGATCTGCAAAGACTTTTACTTTAGAGCTTCCAGGCATGCCATCTGCTTCTTCTTGTTGTACCCAATTCCTGAGCCCCATGTATTTGCAAACATATTGATCTACTTCTCTGGCTTGTTTTATGGCCATTGCCATTTGTCTCATAAGATCATTAGCTAATAGCTCAGCCTTTTCTTTTGCCTTAGTCAGCTTTTCGATATGAACTGAGTCTTGCTGCACACATATCTCTAGCATGGCTAGAGTCTTACAAATCTTTTCAAAGTTAAAGTTTCCATCTTCATCTAGAAGATGACCAATTCTGCCAGCCATTATACTTTAGTTGGTAGTGAGGAGGAGTTTTTCTTATAAGGAAAGGTTTAGGGTGATCTAGTAAAGCCCTAAGCTTGTTTATCCTTATTTTGTAGTGCCAAGCCTCTTTCTTAAGGCAGAGCCTGTCCACAATGTAAAGAGAATGTAAATGATATGGAATGCAGGATGTGGAGTCTGAGCCTTTGGGCAATGTGCCAATCAAAGTTGGAAAGACAAGATCCATACTGGACACAGATGGATAAGATAGCTTGGCAGGTGCCAACAAATTTGGTGGTCAACAGAAGATGCAGGGCTAGAACCTGTCACACTAGAACTCTCTCGAGAAATGGTAAACCATCCACCATTTCAAGGTATAGCTGACTCCATATAAGATTGCGTAGAATCTAACTAGAGAGCATTCATATCATATATGGTGTTACGATTCGTCCCTGGGACATAGCTGAGTGCTACATGGACTACTCTTTTTCTTTGATGACCCTTACCTTTGACTTACCTATCGATTCCTAGATGGGTCCTGTATCTTCCATGTGGATATGCTCCATTTCTTTGACTCATCTAGCCCTTGTCATTCTTGCTTACTTGAACCCCCTTTGTCATAGACATTTCCCTTTGATCCGATTACTCAGTGTACATCAGTCATGGATGAGTCATTCTTATCTCTTATCTTGGTTCAACCCTTAACCATTCTGACTCATCCATTCCATTATTATCTTGGCTTATACATTCTTCCTGACTTAGCCCTTGATCACAGATCATCTTCCATTCTGCTGGCTAAGTCAGCACTTCTTTGATGTTCCATTGCCTTCCTGGACATTCTGATGACTCGTCACCATGACTCATCATCAGTACCCTTACCCTGTTCCCTTTCTCATACTACACAGCCGCCCTCCCTGATTACTATATATAGTGGCTCCCTCTGTACTATAGTTTCCCATCTTAGACCTTCCTTGAGGATTCCCTATTCCCCTTCATAATTCCCAGTCACTTACGATCCCCTGATGCTTCCTGTATCCTCTATTCCTCTGAATCTATCTTCTATCTTACGTCTTCTATGACGTCCGTCTGACGTCTCACGATCGCTCCAAGAAACCTTTGACCCTTCAGCAAACCTCCTTGATCTTTGACCTGCTGAAAACCCTCTCCATCCTGAAGCTTCAGTGATGTTCCTCAGTCATCTCTTCCCTCGTCACATCACCATCTTCTTCTCAACTACTGATGGCCATCCTGTACTCCGATCTCCCCTTTATTTAGCCATCTTCCTATCCATGTCCAGCAGCATCCTCTGCCTTCCATGCCTATGGCACCCTTGGTGATGTCCTCCTTCTTCGCCCATCACCATCCCTCTTGCCTATCTCTAGAACTTACCTTTACCCTTCCCTTCACCTTCGCTTTCCGTCTCTGCATAGGGATACAAGGGCTGCACTTGGACCTACCCGGTACAAGCGTAACACATGGGCACTTATATACTAAATGGGGATGGTGATGGGAAAGTATTCCCTTACAAGACAGATCTCAATAAGGGGAAACTTACCATTCTCTTTAGAGAATAGGAAATGGAAGGCATCCATTTAAGACTAGGTGAATGTCAGCATGCACTGCCTAAGGATAAAAAGGAAAGGGCAGTGCATGGGTTCCTGCCCCTGTTTGGGAAAGAACCAAACTCTAAGTCTGATATAACTATCAGAAGCATATAAGTCTGATCAGGTAGTAAGTAGGTTAATACCTGGTCGGCAGATGCGGTGTGGAGCAAGTGTGGGTGACTGAGGTAACTAAGGATAACTAAAGTGGTATCAGAGTTTCAGGAGTGCTTCCAAGAGTGTCAAACACAAAAGGAAAACAAAGAAGGAATATGGAAAAAGAAGTCATTGTCCAGCAGAAGCATCCACTATCTCCTCTGACTCCCTTCAGCAGAAGGGAAAGGGATTCCCTCATCTATGGAAGAAGTTGGCTACTTCCTCTACATCCCAAGTATACCACTCTTCTTGCCTGGGTGGGATGTTCTCCTGGTTCTCTGGTAGTGGAGGACTTTCATTCCAGAGTTCAAGTGACTCTCCCCATATGGTCCCTCTAGAGAAGTTGTCTTGAGTGTCCATCAGGCCCCCATTGAAGAAGGAAAAGGACAGGGCATCCAACACTTCTGGGTATGGAGTCAGAGGTCGCCTCTATCATTCTGTAATAGTAAAATAGAGAAAGAAGCTGATTTATAAAGAGTAGAAATGATGGGAAGCTTCTAGTAAGGTAAGTATCTAGAAGGCTTTCTTAACTTCAACTTTGGTCATGTTACATTTTTGCCTATTTACCTAAGGAGGGCAACCCCTTTTCCTTCTGAATGCCAATATTACCACCATAGCATACAGAGGGAATATAAAGAGACCACATCAGTTCTGGAATGGAGAGGCACAAGGAGCAACATGGGACAATAAACCCATGGAACAGGACAATCCTGGATGGTGGAATATACAGGCAATACCTGTATATCTGGAAGAGACCACACCCCCACCAGTATAGGACACCGATCTCATATGGATGTGATACACCTATAATGGGCAGAGGGTACTTTTTCCTTATCTGGTCTTATTTTTGACTTCTATTTCTCTGAACAAACTTTAACCTTTTCTTTTTCAAATGTACAGACAATATTTCCTTTTCAAGTGATGCTCCTATCTACTATATCACTTTTCATTCCTCTACCTTCTCCTTTCTTATCATATATAGTGAATAGTCCCCCTTCTTCCTAGGACCATCTATTATGGTCTTAGCTGTATTCCCACCCACTATAAATACAACTGCCTTGTACAGTAGAAATCTTAACTAGATCTATGTTTAATCTACATGGTATTTGGTTTAACTGCCATCTCTAAGTAAGGGCCATAGCAAGACTTACCAAAAACCTTACTGGACTTCTATCAGTCTTCTGTCTACTGTTGAGTAATAGCTTGAACACAGGCTTATCTTTGTGTCTTGGATCTAATCATATCATAGGTCATAGATAAGGTCTAATATAAAAAGGCCCTCTTCATAAAAGTAGGCACTCTAGTTTTTTTTTGGCAGAGTTTGCCTCATATATCTTCCTTCTTTAGATAGGTTGTACCTTTGCTTTATCAATTAACATCACCACCTCTCTTTCTAAGACTTCTTCAAAAAATAGGCCATTGCCTAAAGAGTGAGAGGGTAGTGAAGAGAGGATATGATCTTCTGGCCACAGGTCATTCAGGTCAACTCCTTCTTTATTATCACTTTTGGGGTAATAAAGACCTCCAAAAATATCTGCTAATAAGACCTCTACTTCCTTACTTCTAATATATCCTCTGTTAGAACCATATGAAGACTTTATGATATGGGTTGTAGACACTATTCTTGTGAGTGCCTGTTTCTAGCAACAAAAGCTAAATGATATGGAATGTGAGATGTGGAGCCAAGCAGCAACTAGATTATTGAACATTCCTAGTCTAGTCCCCATGGTTGTGGTGATGTAGAATATAGATAGCCTTCCAGCATAGATGAACATGAGGATTAAGTGACAAAGGTTAAGTCCAACCTGGACTTGGACTCTCTTGAGAAACAGTAAACCATCCTATGATGTGATCTATGGGTATAGATCCAAGACACAAAGATACTGCCAAGTTCAAGCTGTCACTCAACAGTAGATAGTAGACTGATAGAAGTCTGGGATGGTTTGGGTAAGTCTTATCGGTGACCTTCACTTAAGGGGCGACTATTGAACCAAATACTGATATGGAATGCAGGACACAAAGTCCAAGTCTCCGGGCGATAAGCTGATCAAAGGCTCCTAGACTAGGCCCGTACCTTAGGCACACTGCAAGGACAGATTCCCGGGCCGTGGTGGCTTCATGATAGAGGATAAAACGATAGTTCAGGGTCTGCCTGATTAGGACTCTCTCGAGGAAAGGTAAACTGTCCACCTTTCCAAGGTGCAGCATAAACTTCATGTAAAGTTGCATAGAATTTAGCTAGAGAGCTAACTAAAGTACAGGGGTGCTTATATATGTAACTGGGTAGGTATGGGAAGGTATTCCTATGCGGAGTGGGAAGTCCGAATAGGAATAGGTCCATTCCGAGTCAGGAATAGAGAATGGAAAGTGTCCTAAGAAAATATAGAGTTTAATGAATTGCGCACTGCCTATGGACGAGAACAGAAGGGCAGTGTGCGGGAGCTCTCCTAATTGAGAAGAAACTCCAAACCTAATCTCTAAAGCAGATATATAAGTTTGGCAGAAGAAGGGAAGGGGTAATACCACATCTGACTGCTGTGTGGAGAAGGTATGGGTGATGTGGTAACTGGCCATAACTGAGAGTGAACGAATACATCCTAGTTGAGAAAGGGGGTGAACTCTATCAAGAAAGAGGAACAGAAAAGGAAAAGGAGAAAGGAGTCCATCCGGTCAGAGGAATGGGAAGGGGCAGTCTGACCAGAGCAGAAACTCCACGAGTTCCTCGGCATCCCATGTAAACCACTCTGGGTTCCCTGGGGGAACGTTCTCCTGGTTGTTCAGGAGAGGTGGTGAGGCATTCCATATGTTGAGGGATTCTCCCCAAGCAAGTCCACTTGAGAAGTCGTCATCCACATCCATGGCCTGCTCAGAAGAAAAGAAAGAAAAAGATGGTGCATCCAACTCCTCTGGGTACGGAGTTGGAGGCCTCACCTATTGTTCCATAACAAATACCACATAGATTAAACATAGATCTAGTTAAGGAATTACTGTACATAGGCAGCCGTATTTATAGGGGAATGAGAAACTACTATGACTGTAAATAGAGATCACAGGAAGGGGAAGGGCTGTCCGTAGGGCAAAGGGTTTACAACAGATAAGCATAGGTGGGGGAAGTGAGGATCGCACCAGTGTAAGGGTGCGATCGAAAAGAAACTAAAGTTCGGTGATAAGGAAAAGAGTTCATACCAAGACAATGAAAGGGCATGGATGTGATCACATCTATGCAGCATCTGTGGGCCATTCAGGCGCTGGTGCGGTCTCCTCCAGATGAATAGGTGGTGCTTGGATGTTCCACCATCCTGGGACTGCATCGCCTAGGGGTTCCTCTCCCCAGGTCGCTCCCTCTGCCTCTCCATTCCAGAACTGGTGCCTCATATCCAGGTTTCCTCCATAGGCAGCTGTAGAAATGTTGGCATTTAGCCAAGGGCAATCTCCTTCATGAGGAAAAGGCATGGCCCTCCACAGGTAGTCCACATGGTGCATGATATTACCCCATTGATAAGGTCGATGAACCTCATTGATTTCATCCCAGTCCATCATCCAACTACTCAGATCTATCCTCTGTGTGCTCAGGGCAGAGATGTTGGGGGTGACCTGGGGCGTCCTGTTGGCAGTAAGGACAGGTGTAGTGGGGGCAGGCAGGTTGGAGATGGTGGGGACTTCCACACTGATAGCATTGGTAGGTTCAAGTGAGGGTTGGCGAGTTTGGGGGGTCATTTCTGCAGAAGGAGATGTGGGTGAAGAGAGGTCGCTTAGGTTGCTGAGGGTGTCTGGGTAAGGAGTGGGAGGTTGGGGTGGAGGGGAGCGCTGGCTGTTGCGGGGGCTCATCAATCTCTCCTTCAGATCTTTCCTGAGTTTCTTGGACCTTAATTTCCATAAGAGGTTGATTAATACAAACCGGGAGGGGAAGAAGATTCTCTTGTTCTTCGCTATCTGCCGATTCTCCTCTGATCTGTCGATCTGGCCTAGTCTCAAATGGGAAACTGCTGCCATTAAGGAAGGCGAACTGTCTCACAAGTTCGATGTCAATAAATCCTTGCTGTCCCATATCTCTGGGTAACTGGAGGTAGATGGGATAGATCTTCCTGAAGAAGGTTGAGGTGGGGAGTCATTTGATGAAGTATCCCAGCCCACAGAAATGGAGGGCGTCGAGGGTCTGTGCTCCAGCCATGCGGAGATTTTCTGCAATTGCCTTACTAAGGTTTTCAATGAGGTTCTCTTCGACCAGGAGTCTTGTGGAGACATAGCTGCAGTAAGTTTCGATGAGGAGGATGACTGAGGATAGTTTTCTGAGCTCTAGGTTGGCTTCTAATAAGGCCAGTCCTTGAGGGTCATCCAAAATGGCAGCGTAAGTGATTCTCCTATAAGAGGGTGGAAGGAGGATCTGGAGATTGAAGACATCTTTGATCAGGGCGAGGATAAGGGACATATATGAAGAAGAAAATGGCGGTGTGAGAGGAGAGATTGATATCATCAGAGTAGAGCTCAAACTGAATGTGAATGACGAATTTTAGGGTGATTAAAATGGAAAGAGAAGGCTGTCCATAAGGTAAAAAGAAAGGAAGAGAATGATTGATAATAAGAAAAGGAATATTGGGCCCAGATTAATAATGATAAGGGCAATAATTTTCTCGACAATAGCACTGGTGGGTTTGAATGTGTTGTTGGTTGTAATGTCTTTTTCTTTTTGGAATAAAAACTGAGATGCATGAAAAGCGGTAAGAGTATTTGGTGGGTTTGTTGGTTTTGAGGGAGAACTTGTAGAAATCGCAGCATTCAGTGGGTTGTTTGTCGTCGATCATATTTTATGTCTTCTTTTATAGGTTTGGAGGGTTTCGTCTGTGTGGGTGAAGTTGCTCTCAGGTTCCCAGGTGTTTTCTGTGGTTGAGTATCCTTTCCATTGTACTAAATAGGATCTGCAGCCTGGGTGTCCTCTGTGGTTGATGATATGCTCAATCTCGTATTCTTCCTCATTACCTATAATCTCAGGGGGAGGCGGAGTTCTGGCAATTCCATATTTGTCATTTTGGACAAATGGGGAAAGAAGAGAGGCGTGGAATACGTTATGGATTTTCCAGTTCGGGGGCAAATCCAATTGATATGTTACGGGAGAGAGTACTTTCGTGATGGGGAAGGGTCCTTCCCTTTTTGGGCCGAGCTTCTTTGACAGATAGGAGGTTTTAAGGTTTTTATTCGATAACCACACTTTGTCACCCTTCTTCCAAGGTTTGAATTTTGGAAAGTTGTGGGAGAATTGTTGGGCATTGGTGATTGTGGCAAGTGCTTCATCTCAGGCATTTTCCAATTTTCTCAGGTGATTCTTGAGGGTGGGGTTAAAGGTTTTTCCGATTGGTGGATAAGCTCTTGATTTATAGCCCATTATTAGGTGAAACGGGGTTTGTTTGGTTGCAGAGTGTACTGAGGAGTTGTGATTGAATTCTGCCATCAGGAGTAGTTCACTCCAGTGGTCTTGTTGTCCTTGGCAGAATATCCGTAGGTATGTTTCCAGTTCCTGGTTTACTCATTCCATTTCTCTGTTAGTTTGTGGGTGATACACTGTGGATAGTGTGACATCATAGCTCAGTAAATGAGCTAGTTCCTTGCGAATTGTGGGCTCCTATCCAAAATAACCTTTGAATATAATCCAAAGCGTGGGAATACATGTTTGAAGAATAAGGTTGCCACTCCTGCTGCGTTGACCGTTTTGGTAGTTGGGATGAAAATTGCCCCCTGGCTAAGTCCATGGTCCACCACAACCAATATAGAATCCATTCCTTGAGAAAGGGATAGATTGGTGATCATATCCATGGAAATGGTGTGGAAGGGGTGAGGGCTGGTGGCTGAGATAGGGATCAGTGGTGGGTGTGATGGGTTATTGATGTTTTTGTTTTGCTGGCATATTGGGCATCCAGCGATATATTTTCTGATGAAAGTTGAGAGTCCCAGCCACCAGTAATCGTGGGATAGGAGTTGGATCGTTTGATGTTGTCCTCTATGTCCCCTGGCAGCAGATGAGTGGATGGAGTGGACCAGATCTTTTTGTGCATCGGGGAGTATGTAGAGATGATGGTGGAAATAGAGTTGTCCTTCTTCGTAAGTCCAGTCTGAGGGGTGGGATTTGTCAGGAATGTGGTTTTCCTTATATATGCATTATAGTGCATCTAGCACTAATGGGTCTTTCTCTGAAGAATTTTTTATTTTGTCTTGTAAGGCAAAATCTATTTGATTGACAAATAGTTCTTCTGGGATGAGATGGATTTGGTTGTTATTGTTATCAAGGTTTGGGTTTGGCATTCTTGATAAGGCATTGGCTGGACCCATTTGCATTCCTGAGAGGTGATGGAATACTAAGTTGTACTCTTGTAGAAATAATTACCATTATGCATGGTGTCTGGAGAGTTTCTATGCTTCTTTGAAGTATAGGAGGTTTTTGTGGTCAGTCAGGAGCATTACCGGGTGGTTGGTTCCAGCGAGATAATATCTCCAGTCATCTAATGTGTGTATTACTCCTAGGAGTTCCTTGTCATAGATGTCGTAGTTCCATTCTGCCAGTGATAGGGTACTGGATCTGTACGCGCATGGGTGGATATCTCCATTGAGATCCTTCTGCATTAATACCCTTTAGTCCCTACTAGTGAGGCATCCGTCATTACGAAGAATGGTTTGTTTGGATCTGGGATGGAAAGTATGGGTTGCTTTAGGAATTGTTTCTGTAGTTCTTGGAAGGTGTTTTCTTGTGGAGGACCCCATGTCTATTTTGTCTCCTTTTTTGTTAACTTAATGAGGGGTCTGGCTTTGGTAGAGAATCCATTGATGAACTTCCTGTAGAAGTTGCAGAACCCTAAGAAGGAGCAAACTCCTTTTACTGTAGTTGGGGGGTTCCATTCCTTTATGGCTTTAATTTTTATGGGGTCCATTTCAGTTTGTCCTTCTGAGATAACCATTCCCAAGTATTCGGTGCTTTTTGTGTCAAAAGAGCATTTTTCTAATTTGAGGTAGAGTCTGTGCTCCATCATTCTTTCTAGCACTTTCTTTGTTCTTTTGTTGTGGATTTCCTGATTTGGGGAATGGATGAGGAGATTGTCCATGTATATGATAAGCCATCCCTTGGCTAGGTAGTCGGCGAAGATGTCATCCATCAGTGCCTGGAAGGTTGCAGGAGAATTACAGAGTCTAAAGAACATCACGGTTGGTTCGAATAATCCTATTGGCGTGATAAAGGTGGCTTTCCATCTGTCTTCTGGTACGATATGGACATTATTATACCCCCAACAGATGTCCATCTTGGTGAATATCTTAGATCCCCTCAGTTTATCAATTAGATCTCCAATAAGGGGTAACGGATAAGCATTTTTGACCGTATATTCATTTAGGTAGCGATAATCTTGGCAGGGTTGGAGCTTTCCATCCTTCTTATTGACAAAGAAGAAGGGCAATGCCTGGGGTGATTTGGATGTCTGGATTTTTCTGCTTTTCAGATGTTCTTCGATGAACTTTCTACATGCCTCCATTTGTTCCGGGTTTAGAGGGTAGTTTTTGGCTCATTGGGGTGTAAATGATGGTAGGAGGTCAATATGGTGGTCATAACTCCTTTTTGGAGGAAGGGTGGTTGTTGCCTCTTCCGAGAATACTTGCCAGTACTCTCAGAATTTGTCTGGAAGGGTCACCTCATCTTTCTGTTCTTTTCGGGCGAGGTCTGTAGAGATCATAAGTTTGCAGATTTCTTCCTGATCCATGCAGCATCGGATAAGTACTTCCTCATTTGGATCTTCTGCTAGGTTGTTAGTGAGGTATTTAATCAGGTACTGCTGCTCCTCTGGGTCAATACTCTTTTTCCCTCCTTTGAGTTCTCAATGAATCCAATTAATTATTGGGTTATGTTGGGCTAGCCAGCTCATTCCCAGGATCATGTCTGTCTTTCTGCTTTTGATTACCAGGAAGTCCCTTGTTTCTCTTCTCCCTCCAATGGAAGTGGTGATGGTAGCTTTGTGGGTTATATCTCCTCTGGTATTGGATGTTCCATCCGTGTTGATGGTGATTCTTCGTAGTTTGAGTTTCATAAGGGGGAGTCATAGTTTCTGGGCGATTGGTTCGTTGATGAAGCAGTTCGTTGCTCCACTATCGACAAGGGCTTTTATTTCAGTGGTTCCTGGAAGTATTTGAATGGAGATTGTAATTGATTTTCGTTCTAGTGATTGTACATTCCAGGTCTTAGGAGAGTTACACACTGACTGAGCTCTCCGAATTAAAAACCCTTGGCTCATTCTACCTGGTTTCTGAGTTCCTCTGTGCTTATTTTAGTGACAGTTTCCTCTTCCTCCTCTCCTTGGTAGACAGGTTCCTTGTATACCTCTTTAAGGATCTTGATGACATCTTCTTCTTTGACATCCTTATCTCCAAGAACTTTAATGTAATCAGTGATTGCAGATGATGCTGGGGTAGCGGAGATCTCTTTGGTTTGTTCCTTCTTTTGGAACTTAGTGTGGGAAGATGTTTCTGGTCACAGATGGTTCCTGGTAGAGCACCCTACTTTGTGACAGATGAAGCAGTGATTTTCCTTTACGTGTTTAGTGCGATTAAATGGGGATAGTTTGATGACATCAACATCCATTGCGTTAGGATCATATGATTCTGCTTTGTATCGATTCCCTTTCAGATCTTGAACTCTTTTGATCTGTCTCATTTGCCTGTGACTGAATTCGATCCAGTCTTTAAGGGTTTCCAGCTCCTTTATGGCTATGACTTTTTCCATGATCAACAGATTGAGGCCTCTGATAAACCATTCTATCAGGGCGGTATCATCCATCATCTTAGCTTTTCCAGCATAGAGCTGGAAGTCCTGCATGTATTCCTGCAACTTCTTCGTCGTAGGGAAGGAGTCTTTATCCTTCTGTTTAAGAGCAGCTAACTTCCTCCTATGGTCCAAGTGGTCCTCCTTGGATGAAAATGCCGCAAGAAATCTTTCTTTAAAGGCTCTCCAGCCTTCAGTATCTGGGACCATTCCTTCTTCTCACTGATTATAGTATGCTTCTGAAAACGTCTTTCCTCTTCCTTTGCTCATCTTATTCAAGGCAGTATTGATCCTGTCTTGATCGTAGGTATAGATATCATCGTTCATGGAGAAATAGTTGCTCATGGTCATGATCCACCATGTTGTGTCTTCAGATTCTCCAGAGAAGTCTATTGGTAAGCCTGCCCATTTTACTGACATCTTGATTCTTTCCCTCCTAGTGGGTGGGGGTGGATTGATATCCAGGGCTAGTTCTGGCTCTGTTGGTTGTGATGTAGCTGTATTAGGTGGGACAGGAGTTGGAGTCCTATCAGCTGCAACAGTTTCTGTGTTAAGGGCCGGAGGTGTGGGTAGGCTCTCAGAAGGGCGATGATAGATTCTGGTTGAATGAGGTCGGGGGTTGAGATGATGGCTAGGAGTAGTAGAGCTTCCTCCAATTTGAAATCTTCGAGACGAATCAGGAATAGGGTGGTTTCAGTAGGAGTTGTCGACGTTTTGATTTTCTTCTCCCTCAGATGGGAGATCAGCGGTGGAGTAAATGTTGTAGGATCTTCCCTAGTGGGGATTGAGGTCCACTAAACTCTTCTTGGTAGAACAAGGAGTGAACAAGGTTCAACTAGATCTTTTGTGACACGATCTATGGGTATAGATCCAAGACACAAAGATACTGCCAAGTTCAAGCTGTCACTCAACAGTAGACAGGAGACTGATAGAAGTCCGGGATGGTTTGGGTAAGTCTTATTGGTGACCTTCACTTAAGGGGCAACCATTGAACCAAATACCATGTAGATTAAATGTAGATCTAGTTAAGGAATTACTGTATATAGGCAGCCATATTTATAGGGGAATGAGAAACTACTATGACCGTAAATAGAGATCACAGGAAGGGGAAGGGCTGTCCATAGGGCAAAGGGTTTACAACAGATAAGCATAGGTGGGGGAAGTGAGGATCGCACCAGTGTAAGGGTGTGATCGAAAAGAAACTAAAGTTCGGTGATAAGGAAAAGAGTTCATACCAAGACAACAAAAGGGCATGGATGTGATCACATCCATGCGGCATCTGTGGGCCATTCAGGTGCTGGTGCGGTCTCCTCCAGGTGAATGGGTGGTGCTTGAACATTCCACCATCCTGGGACTGCATCACCTAGGGGTTCCTCTCCCCAGGTCGCTCCCTCTGCCTCTCTGTTCCAGAACTGGTGCCTCATGTCCAGGTTTCCTCCATAGGCAGCTATAGAAATGTTGGCATTTAGCCAAGGGCGATCTCCTTCATGAGGAAAAGGCATGGCCCTCCACGGGTAGTCCACATGGTGCGTGACACGTCCACTGTTTCAAGATATGCTGTTATCCACATAAGGTCATGTAGAATTTAGCTAGGGCTAACTAAAGATACATGGGTGCTTATATACCAAATGGGGAAGGGATGGAAACTAGTTCCCATTCCAGTAATTGGAAATACTATCTGGCAGATAGGAGCCAGGGCAAAGATAGCATCTCAAAAGAAGACAACATGCACCACCTATGAATTGGAAATGGAAAGGTGGTGCATAAGAATTCTCTCACGACTGTGAGAGGATTCACACATAAGTAATTTATCATATATAGATAAATGTCTGTTCTAAATTAAGTGAGATCGATTAGAGTGAAGGGAGGTCAAAGCACTATAATGGATACTGTGAGGAGTAGGGAGGGTGTAGTGCTTACATATCAGTCTGGGGATCTTGCCTGTCTAGAACAGGGTGTTGTCATCATCCGTAGGGTTGGTCCAATCATACCAACCCTGATTAATATCATCCCTCCTGGGGGTACTTCTAGTTGGCAGAGTTGTTCCCCACTTATTGAGGTCTGCAGTCCAGTCTATGTAGTAGTCTTCCTCTCTTCTGTATCGGTAAATGTCTCCTTGTAACAATGACTCATGAGAAAAATGCAGGACATTCCATAGTGGGTTGTTTATCTCCCTCATCCACAAGAGGTAGGGCCAATCCAACTCATCAGGGAACAGAGTTGGAGGGCACATCCATCATTCTGTAACATTAGCCTCTCCCTCCAGATAGATGGGATGGTTCCCACTATCCACCATCAGCTCTAACATTCTCACCATCTCTGGGTAGGCCAGGGTTATTCCCTGGTATTGATTCCAATCACTGCTCGTCCATGTCCTCAGGGGCAAGGGATGGGCAAGTTGATAGGGAGTGGTCTGGGAATCGTTGATGGCACCCTCTGCAAATGAAGAAGATGCACCTTCAGAACTCCTTGTAGTCCCCTCCACAATCTGGGCAGGAGTTGGGGAGTTCAGTGGGGGAGAGGGTGGGGCAGCGAAATGGAAAGTGATCAGGGGCTCAACAGGAGCACCTGGGGCAGATGGTCTGGGGGCAATGCCACCTGTCAGAGTGGTGAGTGTGACATCGGTCACAGAAGAAGAGGGGGAGGGAGTTGTCCTCCAGGAGGTTGGTGGAGAGTGGATGGAGGCCATGATTGAGAGGTGGCAGTGAGGAGAGTTGGTCAAGTAGATAGAGTCAAGGTAGAGTAGAGAAGGAAGTGATAGAGACTGGGGGGTCCGTGATATGGAATGCAGAATGTGAAGTCCAAGCCTTCGAGCAACATGCTGATCGAAGTTGCGGAGACATGGTCCATATTGGACACAGATGGAAAGGATGGCCTGGTGGGCACTGACAAACTTGCTTGACAATAGTAGGCACAGGGCTAGAACCTGTTGCACTAGAACTCTCTCGAGAAACGGTAAACCATCCACTATTTCAAGGTATAGCAGACTCCACATAAGATTGCATAGAATCTAACTAAAGGACATCTGTAACATACACAGGCACTTATATACTAAATGGGGAATAGGTGGGAAAGTATTCCCTCTCAGGATCAGATCCTGATAGGAGAATACTGCCATTCTCAATCAAGAATGGGGAATGGAAAAGCATTCTAGAGAGTTAAATGAAATGCCATTATGCACTGCCTATGGATATAAAGAGAAGGGCAGTGTGCAGACTCCCTTCCTTATTCAAAAAGGAGTTGAACTCTAAACTAGAAGGAGGGAAGGCATAAGATCTAATCAGGAATAAGGAAGGGAAGATCTGACTGTCAGATGTGATGAGGAGTGGGAATGGGTGGTCAGATGACTACAGGTAGCTAAAGGGTTAGATCTCTATGGAAGCATTCCCTTGGCAAGGAAAAGAATGAAAGGAGATAAAAGGAGATAAAAAGAAAGGAAAGAAGTCTGTGCCTCACTTTCAACAAAAGGAGAAAGGGTCTCCCCTTTGGTGGAAGAAGTCTGCAACCTCTTTGACATTCCATGTGAACCACTCCTCATTCCCAGGGGGAACGTTCTCCTGATTGTCTGGTAGTGGTGGAGAGGCTTCCCACAGAGCAAGGGAATCTCCCCAGGTGACCCCCGAGCTGAAGTTGTCATCTACGTCCATTAGTCCTCTGTGATGAAAAGAAAAAGAAGGAGTGTCAAGCTCCTCTGGGTATGGGGTTAAGGGCCATCTCCATCATTCCATAACAGTCCGTGTCATGCTGATATGCATATGGTTCCTCCAATTGGGAGGGGGGCAGGGAGTGAGGAGGGTGGTTGGGATCAGTATTCCTTCCATCAAGGCCTGGGCTTGGTCCTCTAGGTTGGTAGAAGACATCCTCTGTGTGAGGAGTTGGTAGGCATCCAATTGTAGAGCCTGTGGTCCTTCTAACCAGACCTTAGTTCCAGATGACACATCATCGAATGTTGGGGGAGAGGGTGGCTGTAATGTCCACCAGGACAGAGTTGGTTGGGATAAGAGGGAGGTTGCCCACAACCTCTCTAAATCCTGTCTCATGGAATATGTGGATGAGTTGGACTCCAAGGTAGACAAATCAGGTTGATAGAAGGGGGGAAGCAGTGGTGGAGAAGGGACTGACCATGTCATGGAAGGAAGAGTTTCATATGGAGGCATAGGCATTGTAGACTGAGATGATAGAGCAAACTCAGACCACAAGTTCATCTTGGTGATGTGCATAGAGCCAGGCAGCAACATAGGGGGAGTGCAAAAGGTTGTGATAGAGGTAGGACCTTTCAAGTCTGGGTATCACATCGAGATTATAAGTGTCTTTTACTGTAGCAACGAGAATGGGGATTGAGGGGAATCAAGGTCGATAGGAGAGTAGTCCATATAGGGCAATTCTAATAGTGGTAGGGACAATATTTGGTGGTACAGAACCACTGGGCGATGACAGCATGGGAGTGGAGGTGGTGATGGCAGCATCTGGATTTAAACTCTGAGTACCAGCAGTCTCTGGCTGCAACATAGAAGTATGTAGGGCATAGGTCCATTTCAGGATGATATCCCATAAGCCTTTTTATAGGCTTTCAGGGTCTTGTCGGCATGAGTAAAGTTGCTTTCTGATTCCCACATATTCTTTGAATCAGGATAGTTTTGCCATTTGACCAAATAGAGACAGTTATTCTTGGTTTCTTTGTGGAAAAGGATAGCCTCTATTTCATATTCAGAAGAATTGTCTTCTAGTTCTAGGGGTTCCTCAGGGGCAGTTTGTCCAAATTCATGGGTGGTGGAAAATGGTGTGAGGAGGGAGGCATGGAATACATTGTGTATCCTCCATGTTGCTGGTAATTTTAGCTCAAAGGCTACTTTATTTATTTCTTGGGTGATCCTAAACAGTTCTTCTCTTTTTAGGAGGAGTTTCCATAGTTCCCCTTTTGTTCGTAGGTTTTTTGTGGACAGCCACACCCAGTCCCCTTTTTGTAAAGAAGTGTAATTGGTGGTTTTGCCTTTATGTCATTTATTGTAGTCCTTTTGTGTAAAAGTGATGGCTTTGGTGGCTTCTTTCCATACTTCCCCCCATTGTTCAAGGGAGAACTGCACTTTCAGGATGAAGGATTGGGTTATAGGGGGGAAACTCCTGGGGGAGAATCTGGTCATTAAGAGAAAGGGGGTAGTTTTCATAGTAAAGTGAGGGGTAGAGTTGTGGGTGAATTCCACGATTGGTAGTATAGTTCCCCATGCATCTGGAGAATTGTGGCAGTAGATGTGTAAATAGGTTTCTAGTTCTTGATTCACTCATTCAGTCTCTCCATCCATTTGGAGGTGATAGGCTGTGGACAGTTTTGAGTCATATCCCAGTATTCGTCCCAGTTCTCTGGTAAAAGCACTAGTGAATTGGGGTCCTCAATCCAAAATGATGGAGTCATATAGTCTGAATCGGTTGAATACTCATTCTAAAAATAGGTTGGCTACCCCTTCCACAGATACCATCTTGGTTGTTGGGATAAAAATAGCCCCCTTTGAAAGTCTGTGGTCCACCATGACTAAAATAGCATTATGCAGATCAGAAGGAGGGAGATCGGTAATGAGATCCATGGAAATGTGCTGGAAGGGGTGAGTAGCAGAAGTGGAGATGGGGATGATGGGGGGGTGGAGTGGGTAAGTAATCACTTTATGTTTTTAGCAGGTTGGGCATCCTGCCAAATATTTTCATATGAATCGGGCCATTACAGGCCACCAGAAATCTGCAGAGAGGATGTTGTATAGGCAATAAAATTCAGGGTGGCTGGTGGTATTGGCCATGTGGATGGCATGGACTAGGGGCCAGTGGTAGTCCTTATCAACATAGAGGCATCCCTGATAGTAAAGGCTGCCTTTAGAGAGGGTCTAGTTGTCTGGTTTCATTCTAGAAAAGGCCAGTTCCCCTATATTAAGCCGGAAGATGGTGTCAATGACTGTCAGATCCATTGGGGGTCCCTGGAGTTTGTCTCTCAGGGTGGTGTCAATACTATGGATGAATATTTTGTCATCCAGAAGTTGTAAAGGGGGTTCTTCATTATGAACAATGTCCAGGTGGGACAGCATGTTGGCTGGGGCTAATTGCCCTCTAGGAATGTGGACTAGTCATAAGTCATAATCTTGTAAAAATAACTGCCACCTGTGACATGATCTATGGGTATAGATCCAAGACACAAAGATTTCACCAAGTTCTAGCTGTCACTCAACAGTAGACAGGAGACTGATAGAAGTCTGGGATGATTTGGGTAAGTCTTATCAGTGACCTTCACTTAAGGGGCAACCGTTGAACCAAATACCATGTAGATTAAATGTAGATCTAGTTAAGGAATTACTTTACATGGGCAGCCGTATTTATAGGGGAATAGGAAACTACTATGACCGTAAATAGAGATCACAGGAAGGGGGAAGGCTGTCTGTAGGGTGAAGGGTTACAACTGATAAGCATGGGTGGGGGAAGTGAAGATCGCACCAGTGTAAGGGTGTGATTGAAAAGAAACTATAGTTCAATGATAAGAAAAAGAGTTCATACTGAAGCAACGGAAGGGCATGGATATGATCACATCCATGCGGCATCTGTGGGCCACTCGGGTGCAGGTGCAGTCTCTTCTAGGTAGATGGGTGGTGCTTGGATGTTCCACCATCCTGGGACCACATCACCTAGGGGTTTCTCTTCCCAGGTCACTCCCTCTGCCTCTCTGTTCCAGAACTGGTGTCTCATGTCCAGGTTCCCTCCATAGGCTGCTGTGGAAATGTTGGCATTTAGCCAAGGACAATCCCCTTCATGAGGAAAAGGCATGGCCCTCTACAGGTAGTCCACATGGTGTGTGACACCACCTGGCATGGCAGTGGGACAATGTGTGAGGTTGTTTAAAGTATGTTAGATTCTTGTGGTCCATGAGGACCATGACTGGGTGGGCGGTTCCAGTAAGGTAATAACACCAATCCTAGAAAGCAAGAATTATTGCAAGTAATTCCCAGTCGTGGATGTCATAGTTTCTTTCAGTGGAGGAGAAGGTGGAGGAACGGTAGGTGCATGGGTGTAAGTCACCATTTCCATCCTTTTGCATAAGGACCCCTTCGGCTGCAGAGAGGGAAGTGTCCATCATGAGGGTGAACTGTCTGGTAGGATCTGGGTATCAGAGCACTGGATCCATTAGAAACTGTTTTCATAAGGTGTGAAAGGCATCATCTTCATTGGGTCCCCAATCCCATTTCTTCCCTTTGGTGGTGAGGGCAGTAAGGGGGCAGGTGGTTCAGGAGAAATTGGGGATAAACTTCCAGTAGAAGTTATAAAAGCCCAAAAATGAGCATACTTGTTTTACTATGGAGGGGGGTTGCCATTCTGCAATGGCCTTCAACTTGATGGGGTCCATCTCCACTTTTCCTTTAGTAAGTACCATCCCTAGGTACTCCACTCACAAAGTCATAAAAATGCATTTTTCTAACTTTAGATATAGTTTGTGCTGTGCCAATCTGGCCAGTATCTTCTTGGTTCATTTCTGATGTTTGTTGGGGTCAGCTGAGTGGATCAGCAAGTCATCCATATAAATGATCAACCATCCTTCAGCTAGGTAGTCTGCAAAGACGTTATCCATCAAGGCTTAGAAGGTGGCAGGGGAGTTGCATAGTTCAAAGAACATTACCATGGGTTCGAAAAGCCCAAAAGGGGTGATGAAAGTGACTTTCCACCTGTCATCAGGATGTATTTGGACATTGTTATAGCCCCACCTTATGTCCATTTTGGTGAAGATGGACAAATTCCAGACTTTATCAATCACGTCTGCTGTAAGTGGGAGTGGGTATGCATTCCTGACAGTCTTTGAGTTTAGGTATTGATAATCTTGGCATGGTCGCAGCTTCCCATCCTTCTTTGCTATGAAGAAGAAGGGGGATGCTTGAGGTGACTTTGACTTGGTGATTTTTCCTACTGCAAGGTGTTTGTTGATGAAATCCTTGCAGGCTTTCTCTTCCTCCAGATTAAGGGAGTAATTCTTTGCTCTTTGTGGGACAAAGTCCTTCTCTAGTTCAATCTTGTGATTGTATGGCCTCTCTGGTGGTGGCATAGTGGTAGTTCCTTCACCTAAAAATGCCTTTCAGTATTCAGAGAACTCTTGAGGAAGAGTGACTTCCTCTTTCTCCTGCTCAGCTGCTATCTTGGTGGAGATGGTGGTTTTCCGAATCTCCTTGTTGAGATCTTCTCAAATGATGAGGTCTTCTGTGGGGTGGTTGAAGTCCTCCGTGATGTACTTCATTAAGTATCATTGAGCAGTCACCAGATCTGGGTGTTCTGCTCCCTCCTCTTTTTTGTAGAGGGTCACTGTCACACATCATGTGGACTACCTGTGGAGGGATACTCCTTTTCCTCATGAAGGGGATTGTCCATGGCTCAATGCCAACATTTCCACTGCAGCCTATGGAGGAAACTTAGACATGAGGCATCAGTTCTGGAACAGAGAAGCAGAGGGAGCAACCTGGGGAGAGGAACCACTAGGGGACAACATCCCAGGATGGTGGGACGTCCAAGCACCACTGATCCATCTGGAAGAGACGACACCCACACCTGAGTGGCCCACCGATCCCACATGGATGTAGTTGCATCCACGCCCTTCCGATATGTCGGTATGAATCCTATTTCTTATCTTCGAACTTTAGTTTCTTTTTGATCGCACCCTTACACTGGTGCGATCACTCATTCCTCCACCTATGCCTATCTCTTGTAACCCTTTGCCCTATGGACAGCCATCCTTCCTTCCTGTGATTGTTACGCTTGAACCGGGTAGGTCCAAGTGTAGCCCTTAGGGTCAAGGGTTCAATGTAGAGTATCGTCTAGTGAATACTCGAGAGGTTTTCAAGAGAGAAGCGTCCACTCAGAGTAGGATGAAGACTAGGGTCAGGGAGACTGAGTGGAAGAGAACACTCAGGAGTCTGACAAGGGGACAAGTACAAGAGATGTGATTGTAAGGGAGAACTAGACTAAAGTACATGGCAGTGTATGGACAGTCTTATATAGTGAGGAGGAATGAGAGGCAGTGTGGGAATGCTGCCTTGAATGGGAATGAGGCTGTCTGTGAATGAGTCATGTAGAATGTGATGGAACACCAAAGAATAATCGATGAGTCAGAAGATAAGAGAATGACTCATGATTGACTAACAACTGTTGAGTAATCAGGCTGATTATTAGGTGCGAATGAATAAGCAAAGGTAGGAGCATATGACTCAGCCTGAATGCGAATTGGACTTATCCATCTAGGATTATCCAAGTGGAAGTGAAGGGCTAGAGTCTTGTACAAAGTGAAGGATAAAGAGGCGTAGAGGAAAAGAAATCGTAACATTACCCCCTTTGTAAACTCGAAGCTACTGCGAGAGAATCCAGAGGAGCCAGCGCACAGCAGCCAGTTTAGTCTCCGTCTAGATGTTGCACACGTCTCCTGTCATATTGGATTCCGCGACAGGATCATACATATCAATGAGAGATCCTTCTGACTGAGGACTGGGAGAATGGGGACGAGGGGGGGACCTTCTAGGATGACCACATCCCATACTTCGGTGAGGGAAAGGAATGCCCAGGGGAGGTGGAATAGGAAGAGCGAAACGAGTAGCGGCGCGATGAGAGGCAGACGATGTGGATGATGATGACAACTGAGAAGGCATCTGTCGACGAAGAGGACACTGATGCATGGTATGACCTGGTTGCCACCTAAGGCAGTGTGAGCATTGGTAGAACGGGCATTCAATGCGAATATGCCTGAGTCAATGACAAGAAAAACAGGCTTCATGATAGCGAGGGTGTCATGGAGATAAGGGAAGGGTATTATCGCCTCCAGACCACCATGCTTCTACATGATCTAAGAGAGCCTGTTCTTGAGGATCTAAAGGAGAAGAGGAGGCTGATGGAGTAGTAGCTTCCCAGTAGGTGGCCGAACACTCTCCTTTTTCCTTGGTGACTTCATTGATTCGTTCTAACAAATGGGTCATGTCTAACTGATGCATAGCGTCTTCAATGAATGTCTGAATGTCTTTGCTAACTCATCGCAGCTTGGATGAATATAGGGCGAGATGAGCATTGGAGATCATAACGCGACTCATTGTTTCTAAGGTTCCGCATCCCAGATGGGCTAAAAAGAGGTTATGAAGCACCGAATGGGGGTGAAGGACATCATTGATGGCTAAAGCGTGTCCAGGGTGGCGAAGAATCTCTGTATAAACTTGTTCTTGACGGGTGTTGTTAAGAAGGGAGTCAGTCATGGGATCAACATGCATAGGAGGATAAGGTATGCCAGGAGGGAGCGTACTGGTGGTTAAGGCATTTGCAGTTGTGGTGATAGCTTCGAGAGTGACTAGGGGAGTAACGGGATGGGTAGGAGTCAAGGCAGGAGTATTGATGAAGGAAGAGACAGAAGAGATGGAAGACATTTTGAAGATAAGAATTTCTGAAGAGTGGTAGCATCAATGGGAGTAGAAGCTAAGGAGACGAAGAGGAAGGGCGATGGTTTTTATATTCTGTTAGGGTGGACTTTGCATTTTTCATGTCCCGCTCAGGGACCCATGAATCTTCTTCAGCGGAATACCCTTTCCATCGGATCAGATAAAAGTGGTTTGACAGAGCTTCGCGATGGCATATTATCTTTTCAATTTCATATTCTTCTTCACCCTCTATCAGCTCCAGAGGTAGTCTAGGGAAGTTCTTCCCATATATGGCATTTTCATGGTAAGGGGTGAGAAGGGAAGCATGGAAGACGGGGTGGATCTTCCAGGTTGTGGGAAGGTGTAATTGATAAGAGATAGGAGATAGCACCTGGGTAACGGTAAAGGGGCCTTCTCTCTTGGGCGCAAACTTTGGGTTATCAATATTTCTTTTCAAATTACGGGCTTCTAGCCAAACCTTATCTCCTTTGACAAATGGCATAAACGATTTCTTCGATTGTGTGGCCATCAACTGTCTGGCTAATTCATGAGCCACAATGGCTTCTTCTCGGGCCATTAGAAGTCTTTTGACACGCTCTTCTATGGCTGGAATTGTGCTGTTTGGGAAGACCATAGGGAGAGCCAGGGGTTCATAACCCATCATAAGATAGAACGGGGACTTTCCTGTAACAGAATGGGGGCGACAATTGTGAGTAAATTCTGCCGTAGAAATGTGATCTGTCCAATCAGATGGGTGATTACCACAGACAATTCATAGATAAGTTTCAATTTCTTGGTTAACCCTCTTGGTTTCTCTGTCTGTCTGGGGATGGTAAGCAGTGGAGAGGGTGAGGTCATACTTCAACAATTTTCCTAGTTCCTTGGCAAAGGAAGACGCAAATTGTGGGCCTCTATCTGAAATGATTTTGTCATATAAACCGAATCATTTGTAGACTTTGTGGAAGAAGAGGGTGGCGATTCCTTCTGCAGTGACCGTTTTCTTTGTTGGACAGAGAATTACCCCCTTTGTAAGCCCATGGTTGACCATGACCAAAAGGGAATCAAAACCAGAAGAAAGTGGGAGGTCAGTGATGAGGTCACAGGAGAGCTGTTGGAAAGGACAGGTGCAAGAGGACTTAATAGGGGAGAGAGGCGGGGTGGAAGGGTGAGTGTTAGATTTATTCGCTTGGCATGTGGCACAACCAGCAACAAACTGGCGAACAAAGGAAGCTAAACCCAGCCACCAAATGTCGGTGGATACAAGTTGTCGAGTTTTAAGGAAGCCAGGATGCCCAGTGGAGGGATGATCGTGACAGCGTGAGACTATGTCCCAGTGGAGAGACGGGGGAATGTAAACACGATTCTGATAGGTGAGAATGTTATCCACAAATTTCCAGTCGGTGAGGTGCACACGAAGGGGGGAAGGTGTAGCAGAGAGGTTTGAAATGGTCTGTTGAACCAGAGGATCGGATGAGGACAAGGAGGTAATACTGGTATGGAGGGTGGAATCAATAAGGTTTACAAAGAGGGAAGGGGGAAGGAGAATGATGGAAGAATTGTCAGAGGAATCATCAGGGCAATGATCTGGGTGTCGAGACAATGCGTCCGGACCAGAAAGGAGAGATCTGGGGACATGGATCATTTTGAGATCATAGTCGGCAAGATCGAGGAGCCAACGAGCTTGTCAGCGATTAAGGTTCTGTGGCTGTTTAAAATAAAGAAGATTTTTGTGGTCAGTGAATACTTGAACAGGAAATGAGGAGCCAAGTAAATAATGTCACCACGCTTTGAGTGCGCAGATGACTGCTAGAAGTTCTCGGTCATAAATATCATAATTTCGTTCTGTGGGAGAAAAGGTTTGAGAGAGATATGAGCAGGGGTGCCAGTCGCCGTTGGAGTCTGTTTGGAGGAGAATATATATTTAGAGGCATCTGTGGTGATGGCGAATGGAGCAGCTGAGTTTGGGAATTGGAGGACAGGTTGCGAGAGAAAGAGCTCTTTTAGACCCATAAAAGCCTTGTTACATGCAGGGGACCAACTCCAGTGTTGATCCTTTTTGGTAAGGTCAAGGAGAGGACGAGCTATATCAGAATAATGGGGAATGAATCGTTGATAGAAGTTCGCAAAGCCTAAGAAGGAGTGGACGTCTTTGACTTTGGTAGGTACTGGCCAGGAAGAGATGCCATCGAGCTTCACTGGGTCCATTGCTAGAGAGCCGGGTTTGACAATCATTCCAAGATAATCAACTTTGGAGACGTTGAAGAGACATTTTTGTAGGCGTAGATGGAGATTCAATTCTCTCATCCGTTGGAGAACTTGGCATGTCATCTCATCATGATCTTGTTGGTTGTGCGAGAAAATGAGGATGTCATCCATATAGATGATGATTTTTCCAGCGGCAATGAGATCCCTGAACTCTTTATTCATAAATCATTGGAATGTAGCCAGAGCATTCTTAGGTCCAAAGGGCATGACTACTGGCTCAAAAAGTCCTCTATGGGTGATGAAGGCTGCCTTCCATTGGTGACCTTCTTTAATGCGGATGTTGTTATATCCCCAACGAACATTGAATTTGGTGAAAACCTTGGCGTCCTTTAGTTTATCCAGTAGATCAGAGATCAGGGGTAAAGGATAGGCATCTTGAATGGTGTGATCGTTGAGGTACCTATAATCCTGAACAGGTCATAGCTTCCCATCCTTTTTTTTGATGAAGAAGAATGGAGCAGCTTGTGGGGACGAGGAAGGGCGGATCTTTCCAGATTTCAAGTTTTCATCTATAAATTCGTCTTGTGCTTTACATTCTTCGGCGGTGAGTGGGTATAACTTCCCAATTTTTGGGACGAAGCCTTCAGTGAGATTGATCTCATGGTCGCAATCTCGACTGGGAGGAAGAGGGGTGTCTTCGTCGGCGAAAATATCTTTGTAAGCAGAGTAGGCTTCTGGCAAAACTACCTCTTTCTTTTTATTTTCAATTGCTAATTGGGTAGAGGTGGTCAAAGTCGCACAAGTCAGCGAAGGGTTGGGAATAAAACATCGATTTGCTAGAATGGTTCTGGACAAGGATCAAAGTGGCTTTAAATGTGCCATGTCTCAGCTTAGAGCAATCTGGGCACATAAAACGTCATCTTCAGTTCGGTTCAGGTAGGCAAAGAGGTGTTCGTCGGTCAAGGCATCTACAGAGACTTGTTTTGGAGGTGGTTCTTGATATCTTTGTTTGGCATAAAGTCCTTCTTTTTCTTGTTTGGTTTGTTTGTGGAGGGCTACAAATTCGGCTGATTGGTTGGTTTCCGAGGTTATTTGAAGGGTTCGGTTTTTCCAGTCAATGATAGGGTTTGTTTCTGTTAACCATGGGAGCCCGAGTATGATGTTTTCTTTTCTGCAGTTCATAATGTGAAAGGTTGTTTGTTGAAGGAGTCCATTGACATTTACAAAAAGAGTGGTGGTGAAGTTGATTGTTCCCCCTTTGTTTAGGGAAGTGTCTGCGTTTCGTACAGTGATAGGGGAGGAGAGTCGATATTGTGGGAGATGGTGTTTTCTAATGAAGTTCCAGTCTACACAGGAGATTTGAGCTCCCGAGTCAACAAGGGCAGAGGTGGCAACGACTTTGACCATGTCTGATGTGAGAAGGAGTTGGATGGGAATTCTCATGGCTTTAATACTGGTACATGGTCAAGATAGAGGAGGTACATGCATTGCTTTCGTCCTCCTGTTTAAAAATCCATTGCCACCTTTCCTACAACCTGTTCTTCCATTTCCTCTACTCCGGACTCAACAACTTTGATATCTTTAGGTGGTACTGCTGGGGGTTTCTTTTCAAACTTCACCCTACAGTCCCTCGTCATGTGTCCTTTTTGTCGACACTTGAAGCATCGTCCTTCCTTTCTACACCTTTCTCATTCTTCTTCTGTCAATTTCTTTGGTATAGTGACAGAGTCGACATCCATAGCATTGGGGTCTTTGGTCGTTCTGGGAGTGAATGTCGGGGTGAAGGTAGTATTTCCCTTTTTGTGTCGGTTTGCAATTTCTAGGGCTCTTTCTTCAATGGTGGCGAAATGAGCTGCTTTGGAGTACCAACTTTCGATAGTAGTTGGTACAGTTTCCATGGTATGAATTCGTCACATCAGGGAGACAGGGATTCCTGAAGCAAAGTAATTGATAAGAACATCATCGTTGCTTACTCCAGAAATAGTGACTTTGTTTTTAAAGTTAGCGATATAATTCTGAAGAGTTGGGTTATACCCTCCAGAGCGATTTTCATAGATCCGTGTTTTAGCTAGCCAGGCTAGCGCTTCTCCCTTGGTGTCCTTGTTATCGAAACTATCCTTAAAGGATGTTTCGAAAGTCATCCAGGATCCAAGAGTAAAATTACCCCCAGTTAGCTTGGTTTCTCAGAACGTTGCAGCCCAGGTAAGGGCTGTTCCCTTTTTCATATATGACAGAGCATATGCAATTTTCTTGGTATCTGTGTTGTACAGGTCCTCATTAACAGCTAAGTAGAGCTGGACTGTCCTCAACCAGGGTAGGGCTTTTACTGGAGTCCCATCGTAATCTTCGGGGGTTCCAAGACGGAGTTCAGTAGGTTTTGTGGAAGACATAGCTCTTGGTGTAGGCGGTATGGGACATATGAGAGGGGGAAAGAAAACTCGTCCTGTTTGAGGTTGTAGAGTGGGACTGGGAGGAGTAGGTACTCTGGGAATAATAAGAGTGGACGATAATTGTCCAGCGAGTTCGGGGAGATCTGCTAGTTTGTTACAAATTGAAATGTCTGGATCAGAGGGTATTTCTTCTGAGGATTCCAAAGGTTCTGGGGTTTCAGGTTCAGGTTCAGGTTCTTGGTGAAGATGCCAACTGATATGTCTGTGGGATGAAATGATGGGCGACCTAGAGTGAAGCTAGTCACAATAGTAGAGTCTAGTTCTTTTGTTACGCTTGAACCAGGTAGGTCCAAGTATAGCCCTTAGGGTCAAGGGTTCGATGTAGAGTATCATCTAGTGAATACTCGAGAGGTTTTCAAGAGAGAAGCATCCACTCAGAGTAGGACGAAGACTAGGGTCAGGGAGACTGAGTGGAAAAGAACACTCAGGAGTCTGACAAGGGGACAAGCACAAGAGATGTGATTGTAAGGGAGAACTAGACTAAAGTACATGGCAGTGTATGGACAGTCTTATATAGTGAGGAGGAATGAGAGGCAGTGTGGGAATGCTGCCTTGAATGGGAATGAGGCTGTCCATGAATGAGTTATGTAGAATGTGATGGAACACCAAAGAATAATCGATGAGTCAGAAGATAAGAGAATGACTCATGATTGACTAACAACTGTTGAGTAATCGGGCCGACTACTAGGTGCGAATGAATAAGCAAAGGTAGGAGCATATGACTCAGCCTGAATGCGAATTGGACTTATCCATCTAGGATTATCCAAGTGGAAGTGAAGGGCTAGAGTCTTGTACAAAGTGAAGGATAAAGA
>JBBPJU010000074.1:0-48315 GCA_038088875.1 Austroboletus festivus | reverse complement strand
GCCTTCCCACCCACTGAGGACGTACATAAATTTGAGGTTGAAGTTACAGCAAACAAGGCAATTCTGTGAAAAGAAGCCATTGCAATTATGTAAAGCCTCCCATTCAGCAGCTGAGGGAGTGCACACGATGTGAGTGCTATTGATGGCACTGATGGCATCTTTGAAGAAGGGAAAGATGGCAGAGTCATCAGCGATGCAAGATGGTGTTGGATCATTCGGCTGCAGTAATGTGACATATTTAGAATATATCCCTTTGGACAGAAAGACAGAGAGCATTATTTTAAAATATCTGTAGAGCATTAGCGAGTAAGATGAATGGAAAAAGAGAGCTTACTTGGATGTGGTATTGTTTGATTGCTGGAAGTGCTCACTGATGTGCCAAAATGATAGGCCAGTGATATAGATATAAAGAAAAATACCAAGCTGCTCTTCTAGAGTGACATGCCTTGAATGCTTATATCCATGGGCTGAAAGTTTGGTGACAAGGTAGTGGAAGATGTGCTTTTGAACATCCAGCTCATTTTGAATATGATTTAGATGGCCATTGAGTAGCTCTAGCATTCACATTTCACCAGTCAGAATCAAGGTATAATATGGGATGGATTGTGTTTTTTCAATCACAGTCACAATTGCCTCACCAATCATATGTATGATCTTCATCATTATATTGGCAATCTGTTGATTCTGGAGAAAGAGGCGCTGTAGGATGCTGCTAGTGAGATCTTCTTTACCATCTTCATCATCTTGAAATCCAAAATCGACTTGCAATGTCAGAGGATGCATCAATGGCTGTATACCAAGGAAGGTAAGGACTCACTAGCACTAGCAAGAATGGCCATAAGTGATATGTTATCTCTGCTCTATTATTTGCACTCTGTGGTTAGGTGCCACCAAGTCCAGACCCGGATTTTTTCGACTGGGTGTGGCTGCCATCTAGGACCTCAGAGTATGAAGTGGGGGGTCTCCTCCATCGTTCTGTAACAATCGCGATTGAGGGATCACTAGTACTTGATTTTCCTTATTGGAGCTTATAGTGAAGCTCAGGAGTGAAGCTAATAGACACCATGTAGGATTTACATAGATCTAACTTGGGATATTCTCCTACAAGGTAATTACTCTATATATAGTAAGGCTAGGCACTGCCCTACTATTGGTAAGTAAGATCTATCCATGATGGTTGGTAAGAAAGATAAGTAATTGGTAAGTCTATACCAATCACTAAGTAAGGAAAAGTCAATAAATGAGTAATGGCCGCCAAGGAGAATGGAGAGGATGAAAACAAGTAGATATAAAGAGAATCTACTTAGGAGATGCAGTCCATTAAGAATTAGAGTTTAATCAGTGTCATTACCATTCCACCAGTTCAGGGAACTTCCCCACTCTGCCCCTAGTTCCCTAAAAGAGAACTGACTATTCCTATCAATCTCTACTCAGTTGATAGGGGCATCAAGGTCCCAAGGATAGGTGGAGGTTAGGTGTGAGTCTGCTATGAGCTCCAAGTTCATTATGTTCCAGTCTTGGGTAGACTGGGTGATGATGCCACTCAGTGAATCTAAGAGATGGGGAAAAGGGGTAGGTGGTTAGGAAAAATGTGGTACCATAACATTACCCCCCCCATTCATCACTGTCAGAGCTCTGATAGTCTCTTGGCCTATGTGGAGTCCTGGCATCAGGCAGAGGGGGCAGGCAACAGCAAGGTGTCCTGAAAAGTAGTCTCTGCAGTGGTAGCAATAGTAATGGGGGCATCATTCTGTGGGGTGTTGTCAGGACTCACAGACCATACAGGCAACATTTCTTGCAGCAACTCCTTGGTGTGTTGCACATATGAGGTGTGCTCTGTGAAGTCATGGCAAAGGAGAGATGCTGGGTGGGGGGTGATCACCATCAGGAGTGTGAGGTGGGAGGACAGGGAGTGGGGGAGGAGAGGAGCATTCCTCAATTGGGCCTTTGTCAGAAACCACTTGTTCTCCCAGATTTCCATCTGGAGGGATGGTGTGATATGGTGGTGGGGGGCTAGTATCCTCATCATTCTCATCATCTGTCACTTATCCACTGTAAACTCCCTCCAGTTCTGTCGCCTCCTCCTTAATTCTTCCACAAGTTCATAGGAAGTCTTGTAGAAGGTGTTGGTTGGGATAAATTCTGAGTCAAAGAGCTGGGGGGAAAGACTGGAAGATTGGGTATACAATGTTAAAGGTGGAGAGTGCTGTGAGCTCTCCAATAAGGGTGGAGAATCCTGCCAGGTGAAGAGTATTGAGGGTGAGATTGCAGGCCTGGACAAGTTGGCTGAATATTGTGGGATGGGTGGAACCATGAAAGGAGACTGGGGAAGATTCACAGGCATAGTCTCATACAATTGTGTACACATGGTAGATATCAGCCAGGATGCAAAATAAGTCCACTTTCCTGGTTCCTCAGTGGGTGATCAGCTAGGCGGAAACATAGATGGTGTTAAGGAGAGAGGCATAGAGTAGTCTTCATTCAGGTCAAAGAAGGAAATCGATGTTAAAAAGATGTCAAAGGAGCATGATGGTATTATTCATTTAATAGTTTTTGGAGGACCAGTGATAGGGGCAGTAGTCAATCTTACAAAAGGACCAATGTTTTTTAATATGCTTGTTGAGAAAGTAAATATATCATTCAATGGGTTTTCTGTTTTCATTTTTCTTTACTGGGTGGAATTCAGTGTGGAAGCAGCCTTTGGAATCATGGAAGGTTTTTTGTCTGGGGTACATTGGATTGATCATGGGAGATTGTATTGTCTTTTATACTTGGACAAGAGTTCATCACTGTTGGTGAAGTTTTCCTCAGACTTCCAAGTGTCTTCCGATTCATTATATCCCTTCCACCACACATGATACCATCTTTATCATCCAGCACCAGCATGATCGATGATGTCAGCGATTTCATATTCTTCTTTGTTCTCAGGGTCAATAGAGATTAAGTTTGATGGATCACAAATCGAAGGATCAGTTTTGTAAGGGGTTGGTAAGGAGGTGTGGAATATGTTATGGATTTTCCATTGTTTTGGTAATTTGAGTTCATAAGTGAGGAAACTGATCCTTCTGGTTATGGTATATGGGCAAATCCATTTCAGGGCTATTTTCCTGGAGTAGGGGAGTTTCAGATTTTCGGTGCTTAGCCATACTTTGTCATCTATTTTGTAGAGTTTGTAATGGGGCTTTTGTCTTTGTAACTTGGTGAACTCCTTAGTCAGTTCTAGCACTGCAGAGGCTTCCTTTCAGGCTTGGTTTATAGAGTCTGAGAAGTTATTTAATGCTGATAAGAAAGTGGATGTAATGGGAGGGTAGGACTTGGAATGGTATCCCATTTGTAGGAAGAATGGGGTTTCTTTGGTGGCAGAGTGTGTAGCATTGTTGTGTGTGAACTCCTCTAAGGGGAGAGCTTTGTCCCATGAGTCCAGTTTTTTGTGGCAGAACATCCATAGGTAGATTTCCAATTCTTGATATACCTCATTCAGTTTTCCTGTCTGTTTGGGGATGATAGGCTGTGGAAAGTGCTATATTATATTCCAAGAGTTGTGCAAGTTCTTTAGCAAAAGTGGAGGTGAATTGTAGGCCCCTGTCAGAGATTACCTTGGAGTGGAGGCCATATCGTTTGTAGACATGGTGGATAAAAAGCTGGGCTACTTCCATGGCCATAACAGTTTTTGTGGTTGGGATGAAAATTACCCCCCAACTGAGACCTTGGTCGACCATGACCAATATAGCATCATGTTCCATGGAAGTAGTAGGGAGGCCAGTGATAAGGTTCATAGATATGATGTCAAAGGGGTGTGAAGACATAGATGGAATCAGATTAATTAAAGGTGTATTCAGATGTGTGATCACCTTGGTTTGTTGGCAGACAGTGCAGGTAGGAAGGAAGTGGCAGATAGAGCAGGCCATTCCAGGCCACCAGTAGTTGTAAGAGAGGAGTTGAAGGGTGTGATAAACTCCTGGGTGTCCCATGGGGTAGTAAATGGATGGCAGCAATAAGATCAAGTTGGGCATTTTCAGGAATGTAAAGGTGGTTTTGATAATAGAGTTGGCCCTCAGTGAATGTCCAGTCCTCCTTCCAGGTATGTGGAAGGAAGGGCAAGGACTGGTCAGTGGCCATTCCATGTACACTTTTCAAAATAAGGGGGTCAGTTTTGGTAGATGTGGCTATTTTGTCACATAGGGTGGTGTCAAGAGATTGGATGAAAACGTCATCAAGGAGGAGTTGTAGGAGAGGTTCCTTGGTGCAAAGAGGGTGCATGTATCAGGATAGCATGTCCGCAGGGGTGAGTTCCTTGCCAGGGATATGATGGAAGTGTAGGTAAAACTCTTGTAGAAAGAGTTGCCATCAGGCATGTTGGTGGGTCAATTTTTGGGGTTCCTGAAAGTATGTGAGATTTTTGTGGTTGGTGAGAATGGTGACAGGGTGTTCAGTTCCTCGTAGATAATGGTGCCAGTTGGTGAGGACTTGGATTATGGCCAACAGTTCCCTGTCATAAATGTTATAGTTCTGTTCCACTGGGGAGAAAGTGGCAGAGCGGTAACAGAAGGGGAGGAGGTCTCCATTTCCATTGCATTGAAGTAGTACACCTCTGATGGCAACTAAAGATACATTTGTCATGATGTAGAAGGGTTTAGTGTTATCTGGGTGGTGTAATATGGATTTAGTTAGAAAGGTTTTCTTTAGTGTCTGGAATGCCAGTTCCTTATCATTGCCCCAGGTCCAGTTCTTGTTTTTTGTGGTTAGTTCGATAAGGAGGCAGCAAAGTTTTGAGAAGTTAGGGATAAATCATCTGTAGTAATTACAAAATCCCAAGAAGGATCTTGTTTCCTTGACTGTGGTCAGTGGTAGCCATTGCTCTATGGCTTGTAGCTTAGTGGGATCCATACTTATTTTGTTTTCTGAAATAATCATTCTCAAATAGTCCACCTTGGTTGTATCAAAAGTGCATTTTTTGATTTTCAAGTATAGTTTATGTTCCATCATTTGTTCCAGGACTTTCCTGGTTTGTTTGTTATGTACTTGTTGAGAGAAGGAGTGGATGAGGAGGTCATCCATATATATGATTAACCATCCTTCAGCTAGATAGTGTGATATGATCTACAAGTATAGATCTGAGACACAAAGGGATTCTTAACATCCTAGCTGTTACTCAACAGTAAACAGGAGACTGATAGAAGTCCAGGAGGGTTTGGGTAAGTCTTATTGGTGACCTTCACTTCAGGGGCAACCATTGAACTAAATACCACATAAATTAAACATAGATCTAGTTATGGAAACTACTGTACATGGCAGTCATATTTATAGGGATAGGAGAACACTGCCATGATCATAACAAGCGATCATGGATTAAGGGGGGGACTGTCCATAGGGTAAAGGGTTTACATAGATAAGTGTAGGTGGGGGAAAGGAAGATCGCACCAGTGTAAGGGTGTGATCGAAAAGAGAATATTGTTCAAAGATAAGAAATAAAGTTCATACTGAACAAAGGGATGGGCCTGGATATGATCACATCCATGCTGGATCCATGGGCCACTCTGGCATGGGTGTTGTCTCCTTGAGGTGAATGGATGAAGCTTGGACATTCCACCACCCTGGAACAAAATCCCCTTGAGACTCTTCTCCCCAGGTGGCTCCCTCTGCTTCTCCTCTCCAGAATTGATGGTGTTCATTGGGATTTCCTTCATAGGCAATGGTAGTGATGTTGGTGTTTAGCCATGGTCTATCCCCTTCAGAAGGAAAAGAGGTTGCCCTCCTCAGATAATCCACATAATGTGTGACATTATCCTGTTGATAAGGTTGATGAACCTCATTGATCTCATCCCAATCCATCATCCACCTAGTCAGATCTACCCTCATTGCAATCCAGGCAGAGATGTTGGGGGTGTCCTGGGGCATCCTGTCTGCAGTAGAGGCAGGTATAATTTGGGCAGGCAGGTCAGAGATGGTGGGGACTTTCACATTGATAGCATTGATAGGTTCAGATGTGGGTAGGCGAAGTTGGGGAGACATTTCGGTGAAGGGAGATTCTGGTGAAGAGAGGTCACTTAGGTCGCTGAGGGTGTCTGGGTACAGAGTGAGGGGATGGCATAGTTGGGGGGATAAGTTGCCTTGGTGGCACTTCATTGACTTCTCCTTCAGATCTTTCCATGTTTTCAGGTCCCTTAATTTTTGTAAGAGGCTTGGCAATATGAATCAGGATGGGAAAAAGATTCTCTTGTTCTTTGCTATCAACCAATTTTTCTTTAAGCCATCCAGTCTGCTCAATCTCAAATGGAAAACTGCTGCCATTAAGGAAGGTGAACTATTTTGCAAGTTCATTGTCAATAAATCCTCACTGTCCCATACCTCTGAGTAGCTGGAGGTAGATGGGGTATAGTTTGTTAAAGAAGGTGGAGGTGGGGAGCTGTTTGATGAAGTATCCCAGTCTGCAGAAGTGGAGGGCATCAAGGGTCTGAGTGCCTGCTGTGCAGAGATTTTTTGTGATTGCCTCAGTAATGTTCACCACTGGATTCTCTTCGATGAGGAGTCTTGTGGAGACATGACTTTGATAAGTTTCAATGAGGAGGACTATGGAGGATAATTTGTGTAGTTCAAGATTGGCTTCTAATACAGCCAGGCCTTGGGGATCATCTAATATGGTGGCATAGGCAATTCTTTTATAAGAGGGTGGAAGAATCTGGAGATTGAATATGTCTTTGACCAGGGCAAGAATAAGGGACATAAATGTGGAAGAAAATGGCGGCATGAGAGGAGAGATTGAGATCGTTGGCATAGAGATTAAAATTAATATGAATGATGAACTTTAAAGTGATTAAAACAGGAAGAGAAGGGCGTCCAAAAGGTAGAAAGAATAATTGATAATAAGGAGAGGAATGATGGGCTAGTAGTGATGGTGATAAGGGCAGTAATTAACCCTGCAATAGTACTTGTGGATTTGGATATGTTTCTGGTCATAGTGTCTTTTTCTTTTAGGTACAAAGATAGAGATATGAGAGAATCAGTAGATATATTTGGTGGGTTTATTGCTTTTGAGAGAGAATTGATAGAAATTGCAGTGGGAGGTGGATTGTTTGTTGTTGATCATAGTTTGTGTTTTCTTTTATATGTGGTTAAGACTTCATTGGTGTGGGTAAAGTTATTCTCTGGTTCTCAAGTGTTTTCCACAGTAGAGTATCCCTTCCATTGGACAAATACAATCTGTGTCTTGGGTGTCCCCTATGGTTAATGATACACTCGATCTCATATTCCTCTTCATCACCTATGATTTCAGGTGGGGGTGGCATTCTGGCAATCCCATATTTGTCATTTTGGACAAATGGAGAAAGAAGGGAAGTGTGGAATACATTATGGATTTTCCAGGTCGGGGGTAAATCCAATTGATATATCACTGGTGAGAGTACTTTTGTGATAAAAAAGGGTCCTTCCCTTTTTGTACTGAGTTTCTTGGATGGATAGGAGGTTTTAAGGTTTTTGTTTAATAGCTGTTACAGAATGATGGCAACAGCCTCCAATGCTGTACTCAGAGGAGTTGGATATGCTGAGTTTTTCCTCACATCTTGGTGGGCAAGAGGATAATGCATCGAGGAAAGATAGCTCTCAATGGGAGAGCTTCTTGGCAAGCTGGGACAGATCTCCACAGCCCAATGAAGACCAGGAGAACATTCCTTCAAAGGGAGTATGATATGACTGGGACCTGAGGGACAAACATGCTTTCTTTGAGCTATATGGATGCTTCTTTCCTTTCTTCTGACTATCTTCCCCTCCTACGTAGAACCCTCTGTCAGATTAGTGGCCTCCCCACCTTCCCTTCTCCCCACAGCATATACCTGAGGAGGCCTTACCCCTCTTTTTCCTGATCTATGATAGGATTCGGACTCTTTCTGATTTTAAACCTTACATTAAGGTTCAGAGCTGAACTAAAGAAAAACCTTCAGCACAACCCCTTTCTCTATCTTTGGGGGTTGTGGGCACAGCCTTATTTTATTTATCATGGATGCTTTTCCATTCAACCTATCCATTTCTGGATAGAGTTTAATTCCTTTCTTTATGGAAGGGGATTCCCATCACTACCACTTTTAATATATAGGTGCCTATACTTATGGAGATAGTTTCCCAGTTAGAATCTATGCAACTTTATATGGAAAGCTAGCTGTACCTTAAAGTGGTGGACGGTTTACCCCTTCTTAAGAGAATCCTTGTGCAACAGGTTATAGCCCTGCACCTCCTCCTTTCCACCAAATTTATCAGCACCCATCAAGCAATCTTATCTACCTGCATCCAATATAGGCCACAAATCCCTGAAGCAGATTGGCTTATCACCTGATGGCTAGGACTCCATGTCCTGTGTTCCATATCAATAGCCAGACTTTATCACCTTTCTTTCAAGGTTTGAACTTGGGGAATATATGTGAGAATTGTTGGACATTGATAATTGTGGCCAATGCCTCATCTCTGGCATTTTCCAATTGCTTGAGGTGATTCTCTTGGGTGGGGTTTTGCAGATTGGTGGATAAGCTTTTCATTCATAACCCATCATTAGATGGAATGGGGTTTGTTTGGTTGCAGAGTGTATGGAGGAATTATGGTTAAATTCCAGGTTTACTCATTCCATTTCTCTGTTGGTTTGTGGGTAATAGGCAGTAGAAAGAGTGACATCGTAGTTGAGTAATCTAGTAGTTCTTTTGTGAAGGTGGATGTGAATTGTGGACCCCTATCAGAGATGACTTTGGAGTGTAGTCTGAATTGTGGGAAGACATATTTGAAAAATAAGGTTGCTACCCCTGCCACATCGACCGTTTTGGTAGTTGGAATGAAAATTGCCCCCTGGCTAAGTCCATGGTCCACCATGACCAAAATAGAGTCTGATCTGTTTGAAGGGGGGAGATTGGTGATCATATCCATTGAAATGGTATGGAAGGGGTGGAAGCTAGAGACCAGAATAGGGATCATTGGTGGATGTGATGGGTTATTGATGTTTTTATTTTGTTGGCAGATTGGACATCCAGCAATATATTTTCTGACAAATGTAGAGAGTCCTGGCCACCAATAATCTCTGGATAGGAGTTGAATTGTCTGATGTTGTCCTCCGTGACCTCCTGCAGCAGAGGAGTGGATAAAGTGGACTAGGTCTTTCCTGGTATCTGTAGGTATGTAGAGTTGGTGGCAGAAATAGAGTTATCTGTCTTTATAGGTCCAGTTAGAGGGATAGGATTTATCAGAAATATTGTTTTCCTTGTACATGCATTATAGTGCATTTAGTATCAATGGGTCTTTTTCCAAAGAGGTCTTTATCTTATCTCAAAGGGCAAGATCAATCTGATTGATAAACAATTCTTTGGGGAGTAGGTGAAGTTGGGCATTATTGTCATTTAGATTAGGATTTGATAGTCTTGACAAGGCATTGACTGGACCCATTTGGGTTTCCAGGAGGTGGTGGAATATTAGGTCATATTCTTGTAGGAATAATTGCCATTGTGCATGTCATCTGGAGAGTTTTCTTGCCTTCTTAAAGTATAAAAGGTTTTTGTGATCGATAAGGAGGGTTATTGGGTAATTGGTTCTGGTTAGATAATGTCTACAGTCATCTAGGGTGTGTATTACTCCCACTGGGAGTTCCTTGTCATAGATGTTGTAGTTCTGTTCCACTGGTGATAGGATGCTAGATCTATATGCACAGGGGTGGAAATCTTCATTGGTATCTTTTTGCATTAGTACTCCTTCCATTCCTACTAAGGAGGGATCCATCATGACAAAGAAGGATCAAGTGGGGTCTGGAATGGAAAGTATCTGTTGTTTTAAAAATTGTTTTTGTAATTCCCTGAAGGCATTTTCTTGAGCTATACTCCACTGCCATTTCATTTCCTTCTTTGTCAGTTCGATTAGGGGTCATGCCTTAGTGGAAAATCCTTTGATGAATTTTCAGTAAAAGTTGCAGAACTCTAGAAAGGATTGTACTCCTTTTACTAAAGTAGGGAGGTTCTATTCTCTTATAGCTTTAAGTTTTACTGGATCCATCTATGTTTGTCCTTCAGAGATAATTATTCCCAGGTATTCAGTGGTTTTTGTGTCAAAGGAGCATTTTTCCAGTTTTAGGTATAGTGTATGCTCCATCTTGCATTCCAGAACTTTCTGAGTTCTATTGTCATGGGTTTTCTGATCTGGGGAGTGGATATGGAGGTCATACATGTAGATTATGAGCCATCCCTCAGCTAGATAATTGGCGAAGATATCATCCATCAAGGCTTGGAATGTGGCTGGGGAGTTGCAGAGGCGGAAGAACATTTGATATGGAATGCAAGACGTGGAGTCACAGGCATCGAACTATCTGGTAATCAAAGCTTTCCAAGTTGGGCCCATAGTGGATGCACATGGCAAGAATAGATTCCTGTGCCACAGTTGCCAAGTGGAAGAGGATGAAGTGATGATTCAGGCAGTGCCTGACTAGAACTCTTTCGAGGAAAGGTAAACTGTCCACCTTTCCAAGGTATAGCATAAGCTCCATGTAAGGATGCAAAGAATTTAGCTAAGGAGAACTTTTACTGTACATGGGTGCTTATATATGTATTGGGAATAGGATGAGAATGTATTCCCTGAAGAGATCCTTTCTTAAGGGTGTAAGACTGCTACCACTCTGGAAGAAGGCACAATCTCTTTGGGGAATGAAAAATGGAAAGAAGCATTCTAAAGAAGGAATCATGAATAGATTGTGCACTGCCTATGGAATGGAAGGAAAGGTAGTGTATGGGATTCCTCCCATATTCATGAGAGTTCTCAGATGTAACTAAGAAGGATATATTAGATTGTAATGGGGAAAAGGAGGTAATACCTAAACTGGGTGGATGCTGTGTGGAGAAGGGAATGGTGGTTAGGTAACTGCCATAACAAGAGGTTGATCAAATATATTCTAAGGATAAAGGAAGAAAGAAGAAAAGGAAATGTCAACAAAAAGGAAAAGTATTCTCTCACCTAGAGAAGAACTCCACTAACTCTTGTAAGTTCCATGTGAACCACTCTGGGTTCCCTTCTGGAACATTCTCCTGATTGTCTGGTAGTGGGGGAGAGTGATTCCAAATGTCTATGGACTCTCCCCAGGCGAGCCTGCTGCAGAAGTTGTCATCTATTTCCATTGATATACCTTTCAGGATAGAGAAAAAAGATGGAGTGTCCAGCTCCTATGGGTAAGGTGTAGAAGGGTGTCTCCATCATTCTGTGACATTACCATCCCTGTCCAGATAAAGTGGATGATTCCATTCATCCATTAACTCAGTCAACCTGGTAACCATGTCAGACAAGGAGGCAGTCAGATGTGGCATGTCCAGGGGCAATCTCATGACAGTGGGGGCAGGTGAAGAATGGGCATTGCCAGTAGAGAAGGTGTTGCCCTCCACACTCGGGGCAGGACTGAGGTAAGGTAGGGGTGGACAGGGAAGGGCAGCAGTAGGGTGGGTGGCCAGGTGGGTGGTGGGAGCAGACAGGGCAGATGGAGTGTGGGCAATCCCAGATGGAGAGATGGGCAAAGTTACATTGAATACAGTGGAAAGCAGTGCTGATGTCATTATCCTCAGGAATATTCTGAGAGAGGGGAGGGAGTCCTCGACATAAGGCAGGGGGAGAGGAGATCCTTCAAAGAAGGTTGTCTCAAGGTGGAGTAATTGGATCAGGGATGGGGATGGGAGGGTCAGTATCATGCTGGTAGGTATGCAGGATGGCATTGAATGGGTCCTCCAATTCCAAGAGGTTCAGAAGGGAGGGGGAGCAGGGCCTATCGGGGTCAGAAGGGATGAAGGGATGAGAATCCTCTCCATTATCACTTGTTCTCTCCACTGAGAGTCTGGAGAGTAGAGGCAGTGCTGGACTAGGAGGTGCAGTTCCTCCACTATTTCCGATGAGATTGAGAACTAATCTTCTATTGCAGATGACTCTGGCTCATATATTGGGGGCAAGGGGACCAATGAGTTCCCAAATGATGGGGTTGACGGTGAGGAGGGGGATCTGGTCGAGGGCATTGTTGAATCCTCCCTCATAGAGACACTGGCCAATGAGGACCCTGAGGTAGATGAAGTTGGAGGCAAGGATGGGTTGGGTAGAAGTGGAGAAGGGACCAACATGGTTGTATTTGGTAATGCTGTGGTGGATGGAACATATATTAGAGTACACCTTATAGGTGTTTATAAGAGTAGTGAGGGGGCGCACTAAAGGGGTATGGCGTTTGTCAACCAATCAGGCAGCTATATAAAGGGAGTTAAGGAGATTGTGATGTAGATATCCCCTTTCTAAACAGGGAACAGATTTTAGGTTATAGGCATCACCAATTTTGGCAGTAATGACTAGGATGATTGATTTAGATGGGGGAATTCCGAAAGGGGCAATAATGAGTTGGTCAATGTTAATAGAAGTTCTTGGCATGCCAGTGGTAGGGACAGTAGTCATACTTGCAGTAGTACCAGTGTTGTCTGACATGGGAGTTTAGGAAGTGAACTTGCTTTTCCATTAATTTTATGGTTTTTCCTTCATAAGTCACTTCTTTTGTCATAGTGGGGACAAATTCTGTGTGCCAGTGGCTGTGTTTCTTGTCTTGGAAAGTTGGTTGGATGGGGTAGACCATTTGATCATTACTTCGGGATTTGGTGGGCAGATTTATAAGCAGTCAAGATTTTGTCAGAATAAGTGAAGTTAGTCTCTGATTCCCATGTGTTTTCCAAATGGGGGTATCCTTTCCATTTTACCAAATACTGCCATTGCCATACAGTTCCTTTATGGGAAAGGATCTATTCAATCTCATACTCAATTTTCTCCTCTAGGTCAACGAATAGTTCTGGTGCTGTGCTTCTGAATTCCATCATTTCCATAAATGGAGATAGGAGAGAGGCATGGAAAACATTGTGGATTTTCCAGTGTTTGGGTAGGTGTAGTTTGAAAGAGATATTGTTAATATTTCATACCACTCTAAACAGGCCTTCCCATTTAGGTAAGAGTTTTCATAATTCCCCTTTTGTCTTAAGGTTTTTTGTGGAGAGCCACACAAGGTTTTCTACTTTATATGGGGAGTAGCTTTTTCCTTTTTGTCATTTGTTGTAATCTTTTTGTGTGAAAGTGATAGTGGTGGAGGCCTCCTTCCAGGCTGCTCCCCATTGGTCCAGTGTGAGCTGTACCACTGAGATGAAAGTCTTCATGATAGGGGAAAATCCTCTTGGTTCATATCCATTCATGATAAGGAATGGTGGTTGTTTTATGGTTGAGTGAATGGGAGAATTGTGGGTGAATTCAGCGATGGGGAGGAAGTTGCTCGAGAAGGTAGGGTTTTTGTGGCAAAATATTTGTAGGTATGTCTCGAGTTCCTGGTTGGCCCTTTCTTACTCCCCATCTGTTTGAGGGTGATAGGCAGTGGATAGTTTTAGGTCGTATTGCAATAATCTTCCCATTTCCCATGCAAAGGCACCATTGAATTGTGGGCTCCAATCAGATATTATGGAGTCATGGATGCCAAATCTGAAAAACACTCTTTGTAGAAATAGGGCAGCAACTTCTTCTGCCATCACAGATTTAGTAGTCAGGATAAAAATAGCCCCCTTCGAAAGTCCGTGGTCCACCACAATTAAAATAGCATTCCATGGGGGGGTGGGAGGGAGATTGGTGATGAGATCCATGGAGAGGTGTTGGAAGGGGTGGGTGGTGATGGCAGAAATGGGGACCAGAGGGGGTTTATTTGGGTGGGTAGTGACTTTGTGCTTCTGGCAAATCAGGCAGCTGGCAAGATAGCGGTGGAGGAAGTGGGCCATGCTGGGCCACCAATAGTCCTAAGAAATGAAGTTATACAGCTGGAAGAATCCAGGGCATCCAGTGGTGATGGCAGAGTGGATTGTATGGACCAGTGGATGGCAGTATTCCTCATTAACATATAGGCAACCCTGGTAAAAGAGGGAGTGGTCATAGACCTCCCAGTCCGAAGTGGAGGTGTGGAGAAAGGCAGGATCTCTCTTCTTGTCATGAAGGAGAGCATTGATAGCAACCGGGTCCTGAAGGGGGGATTCAAGTTGGAAGCAGAGAGTGGAGTCTATGGAGTGGATGAACACATCATCAGGGATTAACTGTATTGGGTCCTGAGTTTTGTCAGCTATATCTGGTCAAGACAGAAAGTCTGCTGGGGCCATCTGCCCTCCAGGTGTATGGACCAGGCAGAGGTTGATATCTTGTAGGAAAAATTGCCAGTGAGTGTGGCATCGAGACAGATCATGGGATTGCAGAAAGTAAGTCAGGTTTTTGTGGTCCATAAGGATGGTGACTGGGTGCTCAGTTCCTATTAGGTAATGGTGCCAGTTCTTGAGGGTAAGGATGATGGCAAGTAGTTCCCAATCGTGGATGTCATAATTCCATTTGGCAGGGGCAAAGATGGAGGATCAGTAGGCACAGGGATGGAGGTCTCCATTGGCATCCTTTTGCATTAATACCACTTCCATGGCTGCCAATGATGTATCCATCATTAACCAAAAAGGTTTTCTAAGGTCAGGGTAGCGGAGTATGGGGGTGCAGAGGAAGAGTCTTATTAGGGCTTGGAATGAGTCATCAGCTTCAGGGGACCAGTCCCATCTTTTCCCTTTTATTGTAAGCATGGTGAGTGGCTAGGCCAGGTTCAAAAATTCCAGGATGAATTTCTGATAAAAGTTGCAGAATCCTAGGAATGACCGGACTTGTTTTACTATTTTTGGGGCTTCCCAATCCTCAATTGCTTTCAGTTTGACAGGGTCCATAGCTATGCTTCCCTTCCTTAACACCATTCTGAGGTATTCAACCTCCAGAATGTTGAAGGAGCATTTTTTCAGTTTTAAGTATGAGTGGTGATGTGCCAAACATGCCAACACCTTCCTGGTTCATTGATCATGGGTATCTTTATCAGCCAAGTGGATAAGGAGGTCGTCCATGTATATGATTAGCCACCCTTTGGCTAGATAGTCAGCAAAGATGTCATCCATCAGCACTTAGAATATGGCTAGGGAGTTGCACAGCCCAAAGAACATTACAGTGGGCTTAAAGAGCCCCATCGGTGTAATGAATGCTGCTTTCCACCTGTCCTTTTTGGCTATTAAGACATTATTATACCCCCATCAGATGTCCATTTTGGTGAAGATTTTTGAATTTTTCACCTTATCAATGAGATCAGTGGTGAGGGAGAGTGAGTAAGCATTCTTCACTGTCATCGAGTTCAAGTAGCAGTAATCTTGGCAGGGCCTAAGTTTTCCATCCTTCTTCTTGACAAAGAAGAATGGAGAAGCTTGCAGGGATGTTGATTGAGTTATTTTTCTGCTCTTTAGATGTTCATTGATGAACTCTTGACATGCTTTTGTTTCTTCAGGGTTTAAAGAGTAGTTTTTTATGCAGTGGGGTATGAACTCCTTTGTGAGTTCTATTTGGTGGTTGTATGCTCATGAAGGTGGTAAAGTGGTGGCAGCTTCCTCTGAAAATACCCTTCAGTATTCCAGGTATTCTTTCAGTAGTTCTTTCCATTCTGTGATTTGCTTGCTAGCCAACTCAGTGGACACTGTAGTTTTTCGTATTTCCTCATCGAGACTTTCTTGGATGATTACTTCTTGGAGGGGTCATCCAGATCTTTAGCAATATACTTTGTCAGATACTGCTATGCCATCTATAGTGGCCTTTTCTCAACTTCTTCGTTGGATACTAAGAGAAGTTCCCTTTTCTTCCAGTCTATTATGGGGTTTTCCTCAGCTAACCAGGTCATCTCTAAAATGATGGGGGTTTTGCTAGATCCTAAGACCATCAGGCTTCTTCTTTGGGTTTTGCCTCCTATGATCATAGTTAAGAATCTGCACTGGGTGATACTTCCTCCAGCATTGTGGGATCCATCTGCATTAATAGCATTTTGGGGTTCTTTCATGCAAGTAAGAGAGATGCTCCATTTATAAGCATGTTTCACATTGCTGAAGTTACCTGTTGCCCCACTGTCGATTAGGGTTTGGATGTTGATGATTCCAGACAGAGTGTAAACAGTAATAGGAATGAGCATTGATCATCATTCTCTAGAATACACAGCACCTGGAGAAGTAGAGAGACAGGACATCAACTTCCATCTCCCTTTCAAAAACCCTTCATCTTAGCAATCTTGATCATGATGGTAGTGGACAATACCACAACCCTCTCATCATCACTTTCTTCATCATCAGTGTACTGGTCATCTTCATAGACCTACTGTAAGACCTTGAGGATTTGATCTTTCGTTTCCTTCTTGCTATTGAGTACCTTCTGTATATACTCTGCAATTTCATTGGGTGTCAGTGGGTACTTAGTTATCCCATCTGTTACTTCACAAGTCTTCTCAAAAGTCCTAGCCAACCCTGGCTTCTTGTGGTTTCAGGTGGAACTTCCCTTTCTGTGGCATATGAAACACAGGCCATTCTTTATGTGGTGTGCTCTCTCCATTGGGGAGAGTTGGATAGTGTCCATGTCCATGGCATTGGGATCCTTTCCTGATGATCTGCCTCCTCCATTTCCTCCATGGATGAATTGGCCCCACGGATAAATCTCTTATCCACTCCAGCTGGCATACTTGCTTCTGCACTGCTTCGACCCACTCCTTGATAGTGGTCGGTTCTTTGAGTAGTATGATGTTCCTGGTGATGTTGTGGTTTAGTCCCTTGAAAAACCATTCACAGAGTGCTCCTTCATCAGTCACTCTGGATTTGGCAGCTAGGAGTTGGAAATCTTGAATGTACTTCTGGGTGTTCTTCATAGTGGACAGCCCCTTATCTTGGTGGAGATTCCCTATTCTTCTCCTTGCATTGGCGACTTCCTCCTTTGACATGAAGGAGTTAGTGATTTGCTTGACAAATTTACTCCATGTTTTCTCTTCATCTTTCATGTTGGCATCTAGAGTGAATTGCCCTTCAGCAAATACTCATTCTCTTCCTTTCGGCATCTTGTTTAGAGCTGTCATGACCTTTGCAAGGTCAGTCTTGTATATCTCCAGATTTACTGTAAAATAATTTTTCATGGTGGCAATCCACCAGATCACATTTTTGCTATTTTCAGATAAGTCTGCCAGTAACGCGGCCTTTATCTCCATTGGTGGCATATTGTCATTTGAATCTGGTTGGTCTAGGTAAGCTTGCCACTCTGCTAAGGTTCTTGTCTTAGGTTTGAACTTGAGAACTGTAGATGGCCCTGTTCCTGGGTTTGTGGCAAAGTACTCTGGAAGGGAGTACAGGATCAAGGTAGGGAGTGGGGCTGGTGGCTGCTGTGGAGATGATTGGCTTGGCAATACTTCCAGGTCCACTTTCAGATTAAGGGCTGGGCTGCAACTGATCTGAGGTGGAAGAGAAGAAAGTGAAGGTGGGGGTGTTCCTCCAGTAATGCTTGGATCGCTGTGGGATGGCAGAGGGTGATAGGAGGAGTTCCAAAAGTTGGTCTGCTCCCAGTGCTTCAAAGTGCCTCTGGGATAGGGGTCCTTTGTATAGAGGTGGCAGTGGAGAAGGGAGGTTGTTCATCATCTAATCCAGATTGGCATGTAATCATGGTGGTAGAATTTCCCTTTTTGATAAAACAGAGGAAGGGTTTGAAGAGCTAAATTCTTTTGATATGGAATACAAGATATGGAGTCACAGGTGTCGAGCTATCTGGTAATCAAAGCTTCCCAAGTTGGGCCCATAGTGGATGCACACAGCAAGGATTGATTTCCGTGCCACAGTTGCCAAGTGGAAGAGAATGAAGCGATGATTCAGGCAGTGCCTGACTAGAACTCTCTCAAGGAAAGGTAAACCATCCACCTTTTTAAGGTACAGCATAAGCTCCACATAAGGGTGTGTAGAATTTAGCTAAGAAGAACTTCTACTGTACATGGGCGCTTATATACATATTGGGAATAGGACGAGAAAGTATTCCCTGAAGAGATCCTTCCCCAAGGGTGCAAGACTGCTACCACTCTGGAAGAAAGCCCAATCTCTTTGGGGAATGAGAAATGGAAAAAAGTGTCCCAAAGAAGGAATTGTGAATAGATTGCACACTGCCTATGGCATGGAAATTCCTCCCATATTTGTGAGAGTTCTCCTATGTAACTAAGAAGGATATATTAGATCATAATGGGGAAAAGGAGGTAATACCTAAACCAGGCAGATGCTATGTGAAGAAGGGAATGGTGGTTAGATAACTGCCATAACAAGAGGTTGATCGAATATATCCTAAGGATAAAGAAAAAAAGAAGAAAAGGAAACATCAACAAAAAGGAAAAGTATTCTCTCATCTAGAGAAGAACTCTGCTAACTCTTGTAATTCCCATGTGAACCACTCTGGATTCCCTTCTAGAACATTCTCCTGATTGTTTGGTAGTGGGAGAGAGTAGTTCCAGATGTCTAAAGACTCTTCCCAGGTGAGCCTGCTGCAGAAGTTGTCGTCTATGTCCATTTATATGCCTTCTGAGATAGAGGAAAAAGATGGAGCATCTAGCTCCTCTAGGTAAGGTATAGGAGGGTATCTCCATTGTTCTGTAACAACATTACTGTTGGTTCAAACAATCTCATAGGTGTGATGAAAGTAGCTTTCCACCTGTCTTCTGGTATGATTAGTATGTTGTTGTATTCCCATCATACATCCATTTTGGTAAAGATCTTAGATCCTCTCAACTTGTCGATTAGATCTCCAATCATGTTATGCATCATGTTGACTACCCCAGGAGGGTGACCTCTTTTTCTTCTGAAGGGAATAGACCATGGCTGAATGCCAACATTGCCATGATCACATTCAGAGGAAATATTGATGGACGACATCAGTTCTGGGGAGGAGAGGCAGAAGGAGCTACCTGGGGAGAGGAACTGTTACAGAATGATAGAGGCACCCTTCTACTCCCTACCCTGAGGAGTTGGATACCCTGTCTTTTTCTTCTACTATAGATAGCAGGCTCATGGACATTAATGATGACTTCAGTAGCAGCCTTGCTTGGAGAGACTCCCTGGATATCTGGAACCATTCTTCTCCTCTGCCGAACAACCAGGAGAATATTCCTGAAGGAAACCTGGAGTGGTTCACCTGGAACTTACAAAAGCTGATGGAGTTCTTCTTGAGGTGTGAGAACACTTTCCCCTTTTGTTAACTTCTTTTCCTCTTTTGGTTTACTTCTTTCCCTTTAGGATATATTAGATTGTTCCTCAGTTACAGCAGTTATCTAACCATCTATTCCCATCTCCACACAGCATCTGCCCGGTTTAGGTATTACCTTCTTATTACCTCACAATCACATATATCCTTCTTTAGGAGTTCTCTCATGAACATGAGAGAGATCTCACAAACAGCCCTTCTCCTTCTTCCATGGGCTGTCCATAATCCCCTTGAATATCTCCTTCTAATGGACGTCTTCCATTTCCCATTCCACTTAGGGGCAGGCTCCATTCCCCACTTTCCAGAAGGGAATATACTTCCATTTATTCCCCATTAGCACTTAAAGATGCCCATGTACTTAGCTGTTTTCTTAGCTAAATTCTATACATCCTTATGTGGAGCTTACACTGTACCTTGGAAAGGTGGATGGTTTACCTTTCCTTGAGAGAGTCTTAGTCAGGCATTGCCTGAATCATTGCTTCATACTCTTCCACTTGGCAACCATGGCCCAAGAATCCATCCTCACCATGTGCATCTGCTATGAGCCTAACTTGGGAAGCTTTGACTACTGGATAGCTTGATGCCTGTAACTCCATGTCTTGCATTCCATATCAAAAGAATTTAGCTCCTCAAGCCCTCCCCCTGTTTCATCAGGAAGGGAACCCCTACTTCCACAATTATGCGCCAACCTGGATCTGATGACAAACAACCTCCCTTCCCCACCACCTCCTCTATATGAAGAACCCCTATCCCAGAGGCACTTCAAATCTCCAGGAGCAGACCAACTTTTGAAACTCTGTCACCATCTCCCATTCTTCAGCAGGCACTCCAAGCACTGTTGGAAGAATACCCCCACCTTCACTTTCTCCTCTCCCACCTCAGATCAGTCACAGCCCAGCCCTTGCTCAGAGAGTGGATCCGGAAGTACTGCTTAGCCAATCATCTCCACAGCACCCACCTGCCCCACTCCCAACCCCAACTGTGCACCCCCTCCCTGGATACTTCACTGCCTGAACAGGAACAGGAACAGCAATACTCTCGGTTTCCAGATTCAAACCTAAGACAAGAAACTTAGCAGAGTGGGAGGAGATTCTAGCACCATCCAAACCTGATGACAAAATGGCTCCTATGGAGATCAAGGCCACCCTGCTGGTGGACTTTTCAGGAAATTGTGAAGATGTGATCTGGTGGATCACCACAATGGAGAATTATTTTACAGTAAACCTGGAGATATACAAGACTGACCTAGCCAAGGTGGTAACAGCACTAAACAAAATGCCAAAGGGGAGAGGATGAGTGTTCACAGAAGGGCAGTTTGCCCTAGATGCTAATATGAAAGATGAAGAGAAAACCTGGAGCAAGTTTGTTGAATGATTCATGAACTCTTTCATGTCAAAGGAAGAAGTCACTGATGCCAGGAGAAGGATTGGAAACTTCAGACAAGATAGGGGGCTGTCTACCATGAAGAATGCCCAGAAGTACATCAAGAATTTCTAACTCCTAGCTGCCAAGTCTGGGGTAACAGATGAGGGCACCCTATGTGAATGGTTCGTCAAGGGACTGAACCACAATATTGCCAGAAACATCATACTACTCAAAGAACCAACCACTATCAAGGAGTGGGTCAAAGCAGCACAGAAGCAAGTATGCCAGCTGGAGTGGGTAAGAGATTTATCCAGGGGACAATTCATCCATGGAGGAAATGGAGGTGGCAGATTATCAGGAAAGAATCCCAACACTATGAACATGGACACAATTCGACTCTCTCCCACTGAGAGAGCTCACCACATAAAGAACAGCTTATGTTTCATTTGCCACAAAAAGGGATGTTCCACCTGAAACCATCAAAGGCCTGGTATGGCTAGGGCTTCTGAGAGGACTTATGAAGTTATGGATGGGATAACTAAGGACCCACCAATGCCTGATGGAACCATGGAGTATATACAGAAGGTACTTGATAGCAAGAAAGAAATGAAGGACCAAATCCTCAAGGTCCTGCAGCAGGTCTATGAGGATGACCAATACACTGATGACAAATAAAGCAAGGATGAGAGGGTTATGGTATTATCCACTACTATCAAGGAAAAGATAGCTAAAATGAAGGGTTTTTAAGAGGGGGATGGAAGTCGATATTCTGTCCCTCTACTTCTCCAGATACAGTGTATTCTAAAGAATGACAATCAATGCTCATTCCCATAACTGTTTATATACCATCTGGAACCATCAACACCCTTGCCCTAATCAATAGCATGGCAACAGGTAACTTCATTAATGCTAAATATGCCTGCAAGTGGGGCATTCCTCTCATTCACATGAAGGAATCTCAAAATGCTATCAATGCAGATGGATTCCATAATGCTGGAGGAAGTATCACCCAGCACAGATTATTGACCATAACCATAGGAGGCAAAACTCAACAGAGAAGCCTAATGGTGCTTTGTTCCAGCAAAACCCCTGTCATTTTAGGGCCCAGATGGTAGTCACACCCAGTTGAAAAAAACTGGGTCTGGACTCAGTGGCACCCGGCACGGAGTTCCAATAATAATGCAGAGATAAGATCTTACTTCCCATATAGATATGTGTGTACTATGCTACTTCCATCCTTCATATCTCCCCGTGTCTCCTCCACCTGCATCGCAAATTGATTCAAGATGATGAAGACATTAAGGAAGACATCACCTGATATCTCATTTATTATCTTTTCCTCCAAAACCAGCAAATCTCAAATATAATGATGAAAATCATATGTGTGATTGGTAAGACAATTGTGACAGCAGCTGATGAAACACAGCAGATCCCCTACCACACATCTATTCTAACAGGTCAAATGTAGGTGGTAGAGCTTCTTGATGGTCACCTGGATCATATTCAATGTGAGCTAGATGTTTGGAAGCATGTTTTCTGTCACCTCATCTCAGAACTCTCAGCCCATGGACACATGCACTCAAAACACATTATGCTTAAAGAACAGCTGGCAATCTTTCTTTACACCTGTGTCACTGGGCTTACATTCCATCATGTTGGTGAGCATTTCGAGCAGTTAAATGATACAATCTCCAAGTACACTTCCTTCTCTATTGGGTTCACATACTGATGTTATACAGATACTTTAAAGTGATGCTAGGTGCATTTTCATTCAATGTGCTATACCATAAATATGTCAAGCTGCCACACCCAAATGCTTCAACACTGTCTCACATCACCAATGATCCAACTGTGTACCTGTATTTCAAAGACACTATCAGCACCATCAATGGCACTCATATTGCATGTACCCCCACCCCTACTGAGCAGAATGCCACATGAAACCAGAAGGGCTTTTATTCACAGAATTGCCTTATTTGCTGCAACTTCGATCTTGAGTTCATGTATGTTCTCAGTGGGTGGGAGGGCTCCACTGCAGATGCATCTGTTTACCATAATGCTCATATGACCGACTTCCTGATCCCCCATGCAAAGTACTATTTGGCAGATGCTGGATATCCGATTTGCAAGCAACTCCTTGTTCTGTATTGCGGCACCCAGTATCATTTACCCAAATGGGAGCACAACCAGCTGAGGTGCATATTCCTTTCTACCATTCTATGCTACTAAATACAGATTCTAGATCCAAGACTGCCCAGGAATATTTCAATTTGCAGCATGCACAGCTATAAAATGTTGTGGAGTGAATCATTGGAGTTCTGAAGTGCCGATTTTGCATTCTCATCATCCCACCTGAATTTCACATGGATTACCAGAAGCATATTCCCCCAGCACTGTGCTGCATACACAATATCATCCAACACTATGACCCAAGTGAGCTGCAGGAGCATGAAGCACAGCATGCAACAGCAGAGGTGCTAGATGAAGCTGATTTGGAGATATATGGTATGATTGCAAGTGGTTTCATCATGGGTTCTGATCATGATTCCATAACAATGAAGCAGGATGAGATTTCAAGTGCACTGTGGGCGGATCACCTCAGTTATTTGCATAGGAATGGACAGTCACTTTGATTCAGTATTGCTGATGTACATCATAATGAGAAAAAATATGATTGCATTACTTATACAGCACAAGGAATAATGTCAATAAAAAGTCCATCCTGCATAAGATGAAAAGGGCCAATGGTATTCATTAATTCCCCCCCTCGGCCTCCATGATCTTCCTCCTCAGCCACTTTTGCCAAACTGTAGGATCATCCAGCTGTGAAGTGAGAAACATGAGATATGATGCCGCATAGTCGTCATTCTTATCCATCAAATCAAACATTGTAACAACTTCATCATCCATCAGAAAACCTTCCTCCATCTTCAGAAGCAACATCCATGCTTGAGAATGGCTTTCCAGCGATGTACTGAGTGCAGAAACTGGTTTGGAGGGTGGAGCATTTGCATCAATGACATGTTCTATGAGCTGCATGTTGACATCGAAGGAGCTCTGCAATGAGTTCAGATCTCAACACAAGCCAGTGACAAATTTGTCTGAAACACCTGCCAGCATTCATCATTTCTGAGTACCCATGGACATTCCAGATGTTGCTATTTCTGAATGTGCAGCTGATACCATAGAGATGTCATCATCATTGGCCTTGCACTTGCCATGTTGTACTCTCCATTGAACTGAGATGCTCAAGGAAGGCTTGACAGAGCTGACAAGAGATGCACCCACTCACGATGACTGAATTGAGGGTGGCTGACTGGGAGATGACAAGGTGGGCAGAAGTGTGTTGATTGGTTCAAGAGGAATGCCTACAGAAACGGCATGGGTCACAACTTGTTGATAAATAAATTCAGCTTACCTTCTGGCTCACTTTCGGATTGTGGAGTGTGATTTACTGATGGGGTGGAGGGTGAATTGCTTGGAGGTGGTAAGAAAGGTGCACCATATGGCATAAATCTGTGAGCGCCTTTGCTCTTTGACAGCAAAGCTAGCCTCATTTTTTCATAGTGAACCCAGCCTTTGTTTTTGAACTGGGTGATCCCTTTCATCATCTATCTGATAACATACTTTGTTGTAAGTATAATAAAATGATTAAAATTATATACACACCTTCACAAGGGCCTTCCATATGCTGAGACTCTCTAACCCAATGTCTGTGCCTTTCTCCAGCGAGTACATGATGCCCGATGTGTTTGCAATTTTATTAACCGCTTCATATGTCCCCTTCAACTATGACACTACGATCAGAGACTAGATTGTGATAAGAAAGAAAAAAAATCACTTACCCATTTTCACTTCTCCTTGCAGCTGTCTGTGGACTTCTGTTTTCCATATGCAGACCAAGGGATCTTTGATATGACCATGGTCCAAAACTGACCCTTGAAAGAACCGTTATCTTCCATCATTGATAGATTTGCTATTACCAAGTCAATAAGAGTGTCTTCTTCTTCAAAAGTCCAGTGCATTGACAAGTGGCCTGATTTCCCCCTGCCATCACTTCCATCACTGCTAGAGTGTATACCATCTTTCTGTGTCTCCTGCTGCTTTCCCTTTCCCTTTTGAGGGTTTTTCTGGTGGGAGTCCTCGCTTGCCCTTCGAGAAGACATGGATGGTTGTATTTGAAGAGCAGAAGTATGGAACAATTAATAGTGTAGTACACACATAACTACATGGGAGATAAGACCTTATCTCTGCATCATTATTGGAACTCTGTGCTGGGTGCCACCGAGTCCAGATCCAGTTTTTTTTGACTGGGTGTGGCTATCATTTGGGCCCTTAGGGATGGTGTGGCTAGCTGAGGAAAACCCCATTATTGATTGGGAGAAAAGGGAAGTTCTCCTAATAGCTGAAGAAGATGGTGAAGACAGGCCACTGCAGGTGGCACAGCAATACCTAGCAAAGTACATTGCCAAGAATCTGGACGACCCCTCAGAGGAAGTAATCATCAGGGAAAGCCTCGATGAAGAAATATGCAAGACCACGGTATCTACTGAACTGGCCAGTAGACACATCGCTGAGACCAAGACATTATCAAATGAATACCAGGAATACCAGAGGGTATTTTCTGAGGAAGCCACCACCACTTTACCACACCATCAAGAGCATATGACCACCAGATAGAACTCACCAAGGAGTTTGTACCACAATGAGCCAAGAACTATTCTCTGAACCCTGAAGAAACCAGAGCCTGTCAGAAGTTCATCAACAAACATTTAAAGAGCCGAAAAATCACTCAATTGACCTCCCCACAGATGTCTCCATTCTTCTTTGTCAAAAAGAAGGATAGGAAGCTCCAACCTTGCCAAGACTACCGCTATCTAAACTCCATGACCATCAAGAATGCCTACCCACTCCCCCTTATGGCAGATCTAATCAATAAAGTAAGGGACTCCAAGATCTTCACCAAGATGGACATCAGGTGGGGATATAACAACATTCTAATTGCCAAGAAGGACAGGTGGAAGGTGGCATTTATCACACCAATGGGGCTCTTCAAGCCAACAGTGATGTTCTTCGGGCTATGCAACTCCCCCACCACATTCCAAGCTCTCATGGACAACATTTTTGTAGACTACTTAGCCAAAGTGTGGCTAATTATCTACATGGATGACCTTCTTATCCATTCTAGCAAGAAGAGTACCCACGATCAACAAACCAGAAAAGTGTTGGCCTGGTTGGCGCAACACCACCTATACCTGAAACTAGAAAAGTGCTCCTTTAATGTTCCAGAGGTGAAGTACCTCAGAATGGTATTAAAAGAAGGGAGTGTAGCCATGGACCCAGTCAAGCTAAAGGCCATCAAAGACTGGCAGGCCCCCACAACCATAAAACAGGTCCAATCATTCCTCAGATTTTGCAACTTTTACAGAAAATTCATACTGGAATTCTCCAAACTTGCCCAATCACTCACCACCCTCACTATGAAAGGAAAGCAATGGAAGTGGTCCCCCGAAGCCAACGATGCTTTCCAAGCCCTGAAGAGGCTGTTCCTCCATGCCCTGATCCTCCGCTACCCTGACCCTGGAATATCCTTCTGGCTGATGACTGATGCATCATTAGCAGCTGCAGGAGCAGTATTGATGCAAAAAGATGGCAATGGGGATCTCCACCCATGTGCCTACTGATCATCTACATTCGCACCTGCAGAGCATAACTACAACATCCACGATAGGGATCTGCTCGCCATAATCCTAGCACTGAAGGACTGGCACCATTACCTGACCAGGACAGCCTTCCCCATAACGGTTCTGACAGACCACAAAAACCTCACATACTTCTGACAGCCACATGACCTGTTGAGATGCCATGCTCATTGGCAACTCTTTCTCCAAGATTTCAACCTATGTTTGGTCCACACACCAGGGGGGCAAATGGCCCCTGCCAACTTCCTTTTCTGACCTGATATTGCCAATGAAACTTGGGATCCAATCCAGTTAATCCCTGATGACGATTTCATCCACTCCATTGACTCCACCCTCCATTTCCAACTGGAGTCTCCTCTCTGGAATCCAGTTGCCCTTGAAGCACTCCTCCATGTTGAAAATGGAGACCCAGCCTTCCCCTGCACTTCCTTCATGGATTGGGAGATCCATGACCACTCTCTTTTCTATCAGGGTCGCTTATATGTTGATGAGGAACATTGACACCCCCTCGTTCATGCAATTCACTCTGCTGTCACCACTGGGCACCCTGGGTTTTTCCAGTTGTATAACTTCATCTCCTGCGACTTCTGGTGGCCGGGCATGGTCTGGTTTCTCTGTTACTACCTTGCTGGCTGCCTGGTATGTCAGAAACACAAGGTCGCAACTCACCCAAATAAGCCCCCCCTGGTCCCTATCCCTATGACAGCCACCTGCCCCTTCCAACACCTCTTCATGGACCTCATCACCAATTTGCCTTTGGTCCCCCCATGAGATGCTATTTTGGTTGTGGTGGACCATGGACTTTTGAAGGAGGCTATTTTCATCCTGACTACTAAATCAGTAACTGCAGAAGGAGTCATGGCTTTATTTCTAAAATGAGTGTTTTCCAGATTCAGCATCCACAATTCAGTCATATCTGATCGAGGACCACAGTTCAACAGTGCTTTCACCTGGGAAATGGGCAGACTATTACAATACAACCCAAAACTATCTATGGTCTACCACCCTCAGATGGATGGGGAGTCGGAAAGGGTCAACCAGGAACTTGAGACATACCTACAGATCTTCTGCCACAAGAACCCCTCCTCCTGGAGTGACCTCCTCTCCATCGCCAAGTTCATGCACAACTCAGCTATCCACTCAACCATGAAACAATCCCCATTCCTCCTAATGAATGGGTATGAACTGAGAGGATTTCCTGCCATTACCAGAATCTTCATCCCTGCTGTACAGCTCACCCTAGACCAATGAAGAGTGGCTTGGAAAGAAGCTTCCACTGCCATCACTTTCACCCAAACAGAATATGAACTATGACAAAAAGGAAAGGCCTATTCCCCATATAAAGTAGGAGACCTTATGTGGCTCTCCATAAAAAACCTTAAAACAAAGGGGGAATTACAAAAACTGCTACCCAAATGGAAGGGCCCATTTAGAGTGTTAGGAAACATCAATAACATTTCATTTGAAATCCAACTACCTAAACACTGGAAAATCCATAATGTCTTTTATGCCTTTCTGCTCTCCCCATTTACAGAAACATTGGAATTTGGGAACACTGCACCAGATCTATCCATGGAACTGGAAGATGAATTGGAATATAAAATCAAAGAGATCCTTTCCCATAAGGGAACAGTATGGCAGCGACAATACCTAGTGAAATGAAAAGGATACCCCCATTCGGAAAACACATGGGAATCCAAGACTAACTTCACTCATTCCAATGAAATTCTTGCTGCATATAAGTCTGCCCACTGGATCCAGGAATGACCAACCATGGTCTATCCTACCCAATCCACCTTCCAGGACAAGAAATATGGCCACTGGCATACTAAGTTTGTCCCCACTACATTCAAGGAAATCATCCGAGATAGAAAGACTATAAAATTATCAGAAAAACGAGTCCACTTTCTAAACTCCCATGTTGAGGAATACTGGTTCTACTGTAAATTCAACTCCTGCTTCTACCACTGGCATGCCAAGAACTACTATTAACATTGACCACCTCATTATTGCCCCATTTGGGATACCCCCTTCTGAACCCATCATTTCCATCATTACTGTGAAGATTGGCAACACCTACAATTTAAAATCAGTTTCCCATCTGAAACAGGGATATCTTTATCACAATCTTCTGAACTCCCTTACATTACTGCTTGGCTAGTAGACAAGCAGCATACCCCTTTAGTGCGCTCCCTCACAATGCTTATAAACACCTATGAGATATACTCCAACATTCATTCCTCCTGCCATAGCACTACTGAACACGATCATGTCAGCCCCTTCTCTACCACTACCCAATCCATCCTTGCCTCCAACCTGGTCTATCTTGAAGTCCTCATCGGACAATGCCTTCATGACAGCAGTTTCAACCACATCCTCAAACAGATCCCCCTCCTTGCTGTTAACCTCATCATCTGGGAACTCGTCAGCCCCCTCACCCCCAATATTCGAGGAAGAGTCATCTGCAACAGAAGGCTGGTTCTCAATCTCATCGGAACTAATGGAGAAACTGCACCACCTAGTCCAGCACTGGCTCTACTCTCCCAAATCACAGTGGAGGGAACTAGCAATGATGAAGGGGATTCTCATCCCTTTGTCCCTTCTGACCCCGATAGGCCCCACTCTGTTATGCTTGTACCAGGTAGATCCAAGTGTAGCCCTTATATCCCTATTCAGAGAATGGAGGCGACAAGAGAAAGGGAGGGCAAAGGTAAGTTCTGGAGGGCTGACAAGATATGGTGATGTACGTAAGTTAGGAAGGACATCACCAAGGCGGAGGGACAAGTGACAAATGTTGCCGTCAATCAAGGAAGGCAGAGGATGCTGCCAGTCATGGACAGAGAGATGGCTAGATGAGGAGAGGATCGGAATATAGGATGGCCATCAGTAGTTGAGAGGAGGGCAGTGATGAGACAAAGGGAGGGATGACTAAGGAACATCACCGGAGTTCAGGGTGAAGAGGAACTTCAGCAAGATGGAGATCAAGGGGTATTTTCTGAAGGGGCAAAGGTTCTTGAGAAATGATCATAGGGTGTCAGACAGATGTCAGAGAGATGCAAGGTAGATGATAGATTCATAGGAGCAGAGGATACAGGAGGTATCAGGGGAGTACCATGAAGGGGATGAGTGAAGGGAATTAAGGGAGGTCTAAGATGGGGATCTACGGTACAAGGGGAACCGCTATATGTAGTGATCAGGAGAAGCGGCTGTGTAATACAAGAAAGGAAACAGGGTAAAGAGTATTGATGATGAGTCAGGATGATGAGTCATCAGAATGTCTAAGAAAGCGACAGAACATCAAAGAAGTGCTGACTCAGCCAGAAGAATGGAAGGTGATCTGAGATCAAGGGCTGAGTCACTGATAAGCAGGGAGAACAGATAAGCCGGGGCAAATAGTAGAATGGATGAGTCAGAAGGGTCAAGGGTTGAACTGAGATAAGAGATAAGGAATGACTCATCCATGACAAATATACATTGAGTAATCAGATCAAAGGGAAAGTCTATGACAAAGAGGAATCAGGTAAGCAGGAATAACAAGGACTAGGTGAGTCAAAGAAACGGAGCATATCCACATAGAATGCAAGTAGACTCATCTAGGAAATGATTTAAGTAAGTCAAAGTAAAGGATGTCAGGGAAAAGAGTAGTCCAGATACTACTCAGCTATGCTCCACGGATGAATCGTAACACACTCCCCCTCATTACCGAACCACTTGGAACTGGAGGACCCATCCAACTCCCACCTGTGTGCCTACCAGCATGACACAGACCCTCCCATCCCCATCCCTGACCCAACTACTCCACCTTGAGACAACCTTCTTTGAAGGATCTCCTCTCCCCCTGCTCTCTGTCATGGACTCCCCCCCATCTCTTGGAATATCCCTGAGGATCTCAACATCAGCACTGCTTTCCACTGTGTTTAATGTAACTACACCCACCCCTCAGTCTGGGACTGCCTCCACTCAGTTTGTCCCATATGTTCCCAAAGAGCACCTGGCCACCCTCCCTTCCACTGCCCCTCCTTGTCCACTCTAACACTCCCCCAGTTCTATCCCGAATGTGAAGAGCAGCATCTCCTTTACTGAAGATGCCCTTTCTTCACTTGCCCCCATTGCCATGAGACTGCCCCTGGCCATGCCACTTCTGACTGCCCCTTTGTTTGAAGTGGTTACTGGGTTGACGAATCTAGTGGATAAATGGAATCATCCCATCTACCCGAACGAGGATGGTAATGTAACAAAACGATGAAAGCACCCTCCTACTCCCTACCCTGAGGAGTTGGACACCCCATCTTTTTCTTCTACTATAGACAGCAGACTCATGGACATTGATGATGACTTCAGTAGCAGCCTTGCTTGGAGAGACTCCCTGGATATCTGGAACCATTCTCCTCCTCTGCTGGACAATCAGAAGAATGTTCCTGAAGGAAACCTGGAGTGGTTCACCTGGAACTTATAAGAGCTGATGGAGTTCTTCTTGAGGTGTGAGAACACTTTCCCCTTTTGTTGACTTCTTTTCCTCTTTTGGTTTACTTCTTTCCCTTTAGGATATATTAGATCATTTCTTAGTTATGGCAGTTACCTAATCATCTATTCCCATCTCCACACAGCATCAGCCCTGTTTAGGTATCACCTTCTTATTACCTCACAATCACATATATCCTTCTTTAGGAGTTCTCTCATGAATGTGAGAGAGATCCCATGGACAGCCCTTCTCCTTCTTCCATAGGCTATCCATGACACCCTTGAATATCTCCTTCTAATGGACGTCTTTCATTTCCCATTCCACTTAGGGGCAGGCTCCATTCCCCACTTTCCAGAAGGGAATATACTTCCATTTATTCCCCATTAGTACTTAAAAACACCCATGTACTTAGCTGTTTCCTTAGCTAAATTCTACACATCCTTACATGGAGCTTACACTGTACCTTGGAAAGGTGGATGGTTTACCTTTCCTCGAGAGAGTCTTAGTCAGGCATTGCCTGAATCATTGCTTCATACTCTTCCACTTGGCAACTGTGACCCAAGAATCCATCCTTGCTATGTGCATCTGCTATGGGCCTAACTTGGGAAGCTTTAACTACTGGATAGCTTGACGCCTGTGACTCCACGTCTTGCATTCCATATCAGGAACCTCAGGGGGATTTCATCCCAGGGTGGTGGAATGTTCAAGCCCCACCAATTCACCTTAAAGAGACTGCATCCATGCCAGAGTGGCCCACGGACACCACATGGATGTGATTGCATCCATGCCCCCTATCTAGATCTGTACAAACTTTATTCCTTATCATTGAACTATCTTTCTTTTCAATCGCACCCTTACACTGGTGCGATCTCCATTTCCTCCATCTATGCTTATTGCTATATAACCCTCTACCCTATAGACAGTCACCCATCTACCTACAACCACTTATTATGGTTATAGTTATTTCCTCTTTCCTATAAATATGACTGCCCATGTATAGTAGAATCCTTAACTAGATTTATATTTAATCTATGTGGTATTTGATTCAATAATTGCCTCTGAAGTGAAGATCACTGATAAGACTTACCACAATCCTCCTAGACTTCTATCAGTCTCCTGTCTACTGTTGAGTGACAGCTAGAACTCTAGGGATCCTTGTGTCTTAGATCTATACCCATAGATCACATCACAGATCAGGGGTAACAGATAAGCATTTTTGACCATATGCTTATTTAGGTACTGATAGTCTTGGCAGGGTCAGAGTTTTCCATCTTTTTTATTAATGAAGAAGAAGGGGGATGCTTGAGGGGATTTGGAAGTTTGGATTTTTCTGCTTTTGAGGTGTTCTTTAATGAACTTTTTGCAGGCCTCAGTCTGTTCTGGATTTAAGGGGTAATTTTTTGCCTGTCAGGGGGTGAATGATGGGAGGAGGTTGATATAATGGTCATATACTTGTTTTGGGGGAAGGGCAGTGGTGGCTTCTTCTGAAAATATGGTTTTAAATTGTTGGAACTTGTCTGGGAGGGTTATGTTCTCTTTCAGTTCCTTTTAAGCGATGTCGGTGGAAATTGTAAGTTTATGAATCTCCTGATCCATGCAGCATTGAAGTAATACCTTCTCATTTATTTTCTTGGCTAGGTTGGTGGTAAGGTGCTTGATTAAGTATCTCTGTTCTTCTGGGTCAGGGTTTTTCTTTCCTCCTTTTAGTTCCCTATGAATCCAATCAATGATTGGGTTGTGTCATGCTAGCCAGCTCATTTCTAGTATCATATCGGTTTTCCTGCTTCTGATCACCATGTAGTCTCAGGTTTCTCATCTTCCTCCTATAAAAGTGGTGATAGTGATTTTATAGGTGATGTCTCCTCTGTTCAAGGTACTGTCTGTTACATTCTCTGATCAAGATTACCTGGGTCACAGGAAGGATTGTTTTTGTACCACATGCTGGCTGTGGATGGGGAATGGATATGATGAGGATAAGCTTAACCCTCTTCCAGAGGAAGAGCCAGCCTGGTACATTGCAGATGAATGGATGGATTGATAGGTTGAAAGTCATTCGAGGGGAACTATTATTTCTTTTTTGATACCCAAAAGCTGAGTTTCTCTTTCCGCCTCAGTATTGGGAGGCATTTTAGATCATTGATCTTCTTCAGATCTTCTATCAATAACCTCTCTGTTAATATACCATTACTTTGACTCTCCTCATAGAGGCCTCATTGCCTTATATTCTATTTCTCTCATCCAGTATGTTGGGCATTGTCGCCCCTTTTTCATTTACCTTATCATTGGACTACCTCATTTCTTTGCCTCATGTGAGGTGTAGCACTTGTGGATCTTAATCTGCAATGCCTCTTTCTATATTCAGAGTTACCATGTGAGGTAGCAGCTTTGCACCCAGTAGTCCAGTACTATAAATACAGTAGCTGTCTATACTTGTAACCTCAGCTAGACCTACACAATCACAAGTATGGTGTCTAGTATCCTCAGTGTGAAAGAGTCACTGAAGCAATCTTATCCTCCAGATTTCTATTAGTCTTCATGCTACTATTGAGTGCCCACTGCAATAAAGGATCAGACTAGGTGTCATGCTTATCCAGCATAACACCATTGGTGTTGATTGCGATCTGCTTTATCTTTAGTTTCATGAGGGGAAGTCATAATTTCTGGCTGATGGTTTCATTGATAAAGCAGTTGATTGCTCCACTGTCAACTAGTGCTTTGATTTCAGTGGTTCCTGGAAGTATTTGAATGGGGATTGTGATTGACTTTTATTCTATAGATTGTACATTCCAGGTTGTAGGAGGGTGACACACTGATTGAGCTCTCCATATCAAAAACTCTTTGCCTTTTCCACTCATGCCTGTAATTCTTCCATGCTTATTTTAGCAATGGTTTTTTCTTCTTCTCTCTGGTAGATTGGATCTTCATAGACCTCTTTGAGGACTTTGATTATGTCACTTTTCTTGATGTCTTTGTCTCTGAGAACCTTAATGAAATTGGTGATTGCTGATGATTCAGGGGTGGTTTTAGAGATTTCTTTGATTTGTTCCTTCTTTTGGAATTTGGTAGTGTGGGAAGATGTTCCTGGTCATGGATGGTTCCTTGTGAATCACCCTACTTTGTGACAGATAAAGCAGCGATTTTCCTTTATGTGTTTAGCATGATTGAATGGTGATAATTTGATGACACCAACATCCATAGCATTCAGATCTCTTGGTTCTACTTTGTATCAATTCCCTTTCAGGTCTCGAACACATTTGATCTGCCTCATTTGTTTGTGGGCAGATTTGATCCACTCTTTAAGGGTTTCTGGCTCCTTTATTCCTATGACTTTTTCCATAATCAACAGATTGAGGCCTCTGACAAACCATTCCATCAGGGCTGAATCATCCATCATCTTAGCTTTTCTGGCATAAAGCTGGAAGTCCTGTGTATATTCCTGTAACTTCTTCATTGGAGGGAAGGACTCTTTATCCTTCTGTTTGAGAGCAGCTAACTTCCTTCTATGGTCCAAGTGGTCCTCCTTGAATGAAAATGCTGTAAGAAATAATCCTTTGAAAGTTTTCCAACTTTGTGTATCTGGGACCATTCCTGTCTCTTGCTGATTGTAGTATGATTCTGAGAACATCTTTCATTTTCCTTTGCTTATCTTGTTCAGGGCAGTATTAATCTTATCTTGATTGTAGGTGTAGATATTGTCATTCATGGAGAAGTAGTTATCCATGGTCATGATCCACCATATTGAATCCTCTTCTTCTTTGGAGAAATCTGTTGGTAGTCTAGCTTGTTTTACTGCATTTTGACCTGTTCTCTTCTTGGTGGAGGGTTGATATCAAGAGAGAAGTCTTCTTCTACTGGTTGAGACATAGCTATATTAGGTGGGATAGGAGTTGGAGTTCTGTCAGCTATAACAGTTTCTGTCTTAAGGGCCAGAGGTGTGGATAGGCTCTGAGAAGGGCGACAATAGGTTCTGGTTAAATGGGGTTAGGGGTTGTGATGATGGCTAGGAGAAGCAGAGCTTCCTCTGATTTAAAGTCTTCGAGACGAATTAGGGATGGGGTGGTTTCAGTAGGAATTGTTGACATTGTGGGGTTGTTCTCCCTTGGAAGGGGGATCAGTGGCAGAGTAAATGTTGACAGATCTTCCTTAGTGGGGATTGAGGCCCACTAAACTCTTCTTGATAGAACAAGGAGTGAATGAGATTTAACTAGATCTTTTGTGATGTGATCTACAAGTATAGATCTGAGACACAAAGGGATCCCTAGTATTCTAGCTGTCACTCAACAGTAGACAGGAGACTGATAGAAGTCCAGGAGGGTTTGGGTAAGTCTTATTGGTGACCTTCACTTCAGGGGCAACCATTAAACCAAATACCACATAGATTAAACATAGATCTAGTTATGGAAACTACTATACATGGCAGTTATATTTATAGGGATAGGAGAACACTGCCATGATCATAACAAGTGATCATGGATTAAGGGGGGGACTGTCCATAGGGTAAAGGGTTTACATACATAGATAAGTGTAGGTGGGGGAAAGGAAGATCACACCAGTGTAAGGGTGTGATTGAAAAGAGAATATTGTTCAAAGATAAGGAATAAAGTTTATACTGAACAAAGGGATGGGCCTGGATGTGATCACATCCATGCTGGATCTATAGGTCACTCTGGTGCAGATGTCATCTCCTTGAGGTGAATAGGTGGTGCTTGAACATTCCACCACCCTGGGATGAAATCCCCTTGAGGCTCTTCTCTCCAGGAGGCTCCCTCTGCTTCTCCTCCCCAGAATTGATGGCATCCATTGGGATTCCCTCCATAGGCAATGGTAGCAATGTTGGTGTTTAGCCATGGTCTATCCTCTTCAGAAGGAAAAGAGGTTGCCCTCCTCAGGTAATCCACATGATGCATGATAAGATCTATGGCAGTATCCACTGCCCTCCCAGCCTGTGGCGATATTGCTCACCATTCCTAGTCTATGGTGATGTCCCTCATACCCTTCGATCCATTACCATCCCTCTCTACCTATCTCATGATAACCATTTCCTGTTGTATCTTAGAAGACTTACCTTTGTTCTTATCATTCATTAATGACTCAGACACTAGAAGGGCTACACTTTGGCCTATCCGGCTGAAGTGTAACACATACAAACTTCTTGACCTCAAGTGTTATGGTACCCTAATTTCCCTGACCACCTACCCCTTTTCCCCATTCTTTCGACTCACCCAGTGGGATCATCACCCGATCTACCCAAGACTGGAATATGGAGGACTTAGAGATCATAGCCAACTCTCAGCTAACCTCCACCTATCCCTGGAACATCGATGCATCTGTTAACTGGACCAAGATAGATAGAAACTCTAACTTTCCCTTTTAGGAATTGCAGATGGAAAGAGGAAGTTCCCTGGAATAGTGGAATAGTAACACTCTGGATTGAACCTTATTTTCATAGACCTTTTCTCCTAAGTAGCTTCTCTATATATCTACTTGTCTTTCCCTCTCCATTGACTTTATGGCCATTACTTATCCTCTTTGAAACCTTACTCAGCAATTGGTATCCCCTTACCAATCACTTACCACTCCCCTCCATTATTCTTACCAACAACCATGGATAGATCTTACTTACCAATAGACGGCAGTGCCTAGCCTTACTATATATAGGGTAGTTACCTTGTAGGGGAATTCCCCAAGTTAGATCTATGTAAATCCTATGTGGTGTCTATTAGCTTCACCCCTGAGCTTTTACTATAAGCTCTGATAAGGAAAACCAATTGCTAATAACTCCCTCATCATTGCATAGGACACATGTTCATAACAAAAGATCTAACTTTTCTACCCCAGCCTCACTTTCCAGTGAAGGCCCTTCTCTTCTGCCATTTCCAGAAGATATGAATACATATCAGATGAGGAACAGCCCTCTGAGCAACCCTCAGCTTCCTCCTCTAACAGACTTTAACCAACCCCTCCAGTATGAGGAGTTTACATTGCCAGGAGCACAAGAACTCCTTGAAGCTCTCTATTCTCTAGCTCCACCAGACTTATCCTGAATCCACACCCTTCTCTTGACCTACCCCCACCTATGTAGAGTCCTAATCCTTCTCCACACTCCAGAAGCACCTGAACTCAGAATGACTACACCACATAGACCAAGCTTATCTAGACAACCTCCATTCACAACAATGTCTAAACCTGAATTAAAAGCTGGCCTACCTGCTGACTTCTCAGGAGAAGCTGGAGATGCTAAATGGTGGATCACTTCAATGGAAGGATATTTTGAAATGAACCCCACCCTTTATACAGACAATGTTCAAAAAATTGTCACAGCCCTCAACAAGATAAGTAAAGGAAGGGGAAGGGTCTATGCAGAAGAATATTACACTAAGAGAGCCATAAAGAAAATCGATGACAAAGACTTCACTTGGGAAAAGTTCATAGAAGACTTCACAAATTCATTTTCAGCAAAAGAAGAAGAACCTGATGCCCAGAGAAAGCTTACTTCTCTCCAGCAAGCAAGAGGACCATCTACCTCTAAATCCATACACGACTACATACAAGACTTCCAGTTGACCACCACCAAGTCAGGAGTAACTGATGACTTCGCTTTAATTGAATGGTTTGTCCAAGGACTGAACTATGAGCTATCCAGGGACATCATCAGAGTAAACGAATCCACCACTCTACAAGGATGGATAGATTCCACCAATAAACAAGTAAGGCAACTGGAAAGAATCAGAGATATACAAAGATGTACATACAAAGCCACCACAGGAAGATCTAGAGATTCAAACGCAATAGACATGGATGCAATAAAACTCTCCTCTATTGAAAGGACCAGGCACATGAGAGAAAACAGATGCTTTATCTGTCATAAAAAAGAATGCTCTACTAGGAACCACCTGTGAAATGAGCTGAAAAAGACAGAAAAAGTCTGAGTAGCTAAAGAAAAAGATTCCATAGTAGAAGAATACATCAAAATCTTGATAAAGGAAAAAAAGACCACCACAGATGATATTGTAAAAGTGCTACAGGAAATTTATGACCCAAAGAGGAAGAAAAAGAGGAAATGATCACCAGGGTAGAACTAAACCCAGAAATCCTCAAATGAATTGCTAAAGTAAAGGGTTTTTAAAACAGGGACAAAGAGAAGTGTCTTGATTCCCTAAACTTCCTGGTATACTATCATTCACACAAAGCAATTCTATGATCATTTCTCTCTCTGTCACTGATGAAAAAGAAAGAATCACTACAACCAACATGCTAGTCGACTGTGGTGCCACTAACAACTTCATAAGTTTATGCTTCACAAAAAGAAATGAAATTCCCATCATTCCCCTATGAAACCCTAAAAGAGCCATAAATGCAGATGGCAGCCCAAACTCTGGAGGCAATATAAAATATAAAGCCCAAGTCATCACTACCATAGAGAAACTACAGGAAAACTGAACTTTTCTAGTCATTAGCTGTAGGAAAACTGACATCATTCTTGGGATGACCTGATTGAGAAAACACAACCCCCTAATCGACTGGGAGTGGCAAATACTGGAGTTATCTGCCAAAAGGGAAAATCCCAATCCTGAGAAAGTGGATGATTAATACCTCATAAAATATATCCACTGCTCACTTCACAAACTGTCCTCCACAGACATACTGATATATGGAGACCCCTCAGAAGAACTAGAAACTATCTATAAGATCACTATATCCACCCAACTAGAAAAAGACAAAGAAAAACAACAGGCCACCTTACCTACTAAATTCCAGAAATACACAGTAGTATTCTCTGAGAAAGGAGCAGCAAAGCTTCCCCCCTCATGACCTTATGATCACCAAATTCTCCTAAAAGACACTTTTCTACCCCAACAAGCAAAGAATTACCTGCTAAATCCAGAAGAAACAAAGGCATGCAAAGCTTTCTTAGAGAAACATCTCAAGACAGGGAAGATTACCTCCTTCAAATCTCCTCAAGCATCTCCCTTCTTCTTCATAGACAAAAAGGATGGAAAATTAAGATCCTGCCAAGATTACTGATATCTGAATGAACATACTGTAAAAAACACATATCCCTTACCATTGATCAATGATCTCATAGATAAAATGAAGGGATTGAAGATCTTCACAAAAATGGACATTCTCTGGGGTTATAATAACATACTTATTATTTTGAAAGATCAGTGGAAGCCTACCTTCATTACTCCATTTGGCCTATTCAAATCTACTGTCATGTTCTTCGGGATGTGTAACTCCCTGGCAATCTTCCAAAGCCTAATGGATGATGTATTTGCCAACTATCTAGCTGAAGGATGGTTAATCATATACATGGACGACCTTCTCATCCACTCCTCCTCAGAAGAAGAACATGACCAAAGAACCAGAAAAGTTCTAGAATGCATAATGGAACATGAACTATACCTCAAAATAGAAAAATGCATATTTGATGCCTCCAAGGTGGACTATCTCAGAATGATCATCTCAGAAATCAAAATAAGTATGGACCCCACCAAATTACAGGCAATTGAACAATGGCTTCCCCCTACCATGGTCAAAGAAACAAGATCATTCTTAGGCTTCTGCAACTATTACCACTGGTTCATCCCTGACTTTTCCAAACTCTGTTGCCCACTAATTGACCTAACTACAAAAAACAAAACTTGGACATGGGGTGCTAACAAGGAAAACACCTTCCAGATGCTAAAAAAGACCTTCCTAACACAACCCATCCTGCACCACCCTGACCACACAAAACCTTTCTTTGTCATGACTGATGCATCCCTAGTGGCTGCTGGAGGGGTCCTACTACAGAAAAATGGGAATGGTGACCTTCTCCACTGTTGCTATCGCTCCTCCACTTTCTCCCCTACCAAGAGAAACTATGATATATATGATAGAGAGCTGCTAGCTGTCATCCAAGCCCTTACTGACTGGCGACACTATCTCTGAGGTACAGAATACCCAGTTATGATACTCACTGACCATAAAAACCTCATATATTTCTGAAAACCAAGAAAACTCACTTGTAGCAATGCCCGATGGCAGCTCTTCCTCTAGGAATTCAACCTCCACTTTCGCCACATCCCTGGAACTAAACTTACCCCTGCCGATATTCTATCTTGCTACAAACACCCCCTATGCAATGAGGAACTGCTTCTCCAACGCCTTTCTGATGATGTCTTTGTTCATTCCCTTGACACTGGCCTTTGGGACAAAATAGCTGCATCTATTCCACACAACCCCCTCATTCTTTGAAGTGTCCAGGGACTGGCCACTGACCTGTCCCTCTCCCTCCTCCTCTGAACAAAGAAAGAGGACTGGACCTTCACCGAGGAATGGCTCTATTACCAACATCACCTCTATGTCCCCAAGGATGCCTGCCTTGACCTAATCTCCACCACTCACTCACTCCCTTCCATTGGACACCCAGGGGTGTTATAACTCTATTTTATTCAACTTTTATTTCGATCTTACGACAGTCACGTGACTTCTAGATCACATGCTTATGACATCACAACACCAGTCACATGACTTGTCATGTGATCTGCATGATAGTTTATTGAAGACACCTAGGCTTGACACCTATCACAGAACACTAGAAGGATTGCTAGTCAATTCCTATGACTATTGAACTTAGTGCTTTTCTGCATTCATGGGAAGTACTTTCTATTTATAGAAACCTAGACATTGGAGGATCTTCAATAGATCTCCTGTGAACTCTGAAACATGCAGCAAATGCATGTCTATGCCTCATGTGTGCAGCATGCTGCCACATCTATTCCACAGAAGCATTCATTGCTTCTTACCTCATTGAAGACGCATATTGAACATGCTGAAACCTCTGATGCCATAAACTTATCCACAAATTCTTTCCATGTTTGGGCTTTCTCTTTTTCTCCAGGTATCTGGGCATAGCATGCCTTGGTGTATACTCTTCCTTGTCTCTTAGATATTTTGTTGAGTGCAGTGACAATCCTGCTTGTGTCATCCCTGTATATATGGGCGTTTATAGTGAAATAGTTCTCCATGGTGGCGATCCACCATTATACATCTTTATTGTTTTCGGAAAAGTCCACCAGGAGGGTGGCTTTGATCTCTGGAAGTTTCTAATTCATGGTCCTTTTTACTGGCAGGAGTTTGAGCAAGAAATCCTCTTTTACATCCATGGTGGCTAGTTGTTGGTGGATGACAGTGGTGGACTGGATTCTTTCAATAGCTCATTCCATAGATTCAAGGTGGGAAAGGATGTGCAGGTCTGTAATCCTTGGAGATTAAAAGGGTTGACTGGTGAAGTACTCTGGGAGCTGGTGGCCAGAGGTGGGATGGAGAGCTGGGAGAACAGCTGTCTGGAGTGACGATCCTCCTCCTGAAAATGTTTCAGGGAATACTGATAGATCCAATTGTGCAGGAGGGGTCTGGCTGTTATGAAACGATAGAGATAGCCTCCTATGCCCTATCTGGAGGAGCTGGATGCCCCCACTTTTTCCATTCACTGTGAAGGCCAGGAGGACAGAGTGACTAGAGAGGACAGCTCACAGTGGGGGAGCTCATTAGTGAGGTGGAATTGGAGTCTGGAGCCCAATGATGACCAGAAGAACATTCCCTGGGAAGGGGTATGGTATGACTGGAACTGGAGGGATGAACAAGCATTCTTTAAGCAGTATGGATGCTCTTTCCCTTTCTTCTGAACCTTTCTGTTGTTCCTACATAGAATCCCCAGTTTTGTCAGTGGCCCTTCCCCTCTTTTCCTTCTTTCCACAGCATACACCTGGGAAGGCCTTATCCTCCTTATTTACTACTTTACAATTAGGACTCAGACCCTTTCCCTTTATGTTTTCAGTTCTAAACCTAACATTAGAGTTCAGACCCAAATCAATGGGGAACTCTCAGCACAGCCCTTTCTTTATTTTTGGAGGCTGTGAGCATAGCCTTATTTCATTTACCAACAAATGCTTTTCCTTTCACTCTATCCATTCCTGGATAGAGTTTAATTCCCTTCTTTATGGAAGGGGATTCTCATCATTACCAGATTAGATATATAAGCACCTGTACTTATGGGGATAATTCCCTAGTTAGAATCTACACAATTTTATGTGGAACTAGCTGTACCTTGAAATGGTGGATGGTTTACTGTTTCTTGAGAGAGAGTCTGCATGCAACAGGTACTAGCCCTGTGCCTCCTCCTTTCCACTGAATTCATCAGTGCCTGCCAGGCTATCTTATCCACTTGCATTCAGTATGGGCCAAGAATCCCTGAAGCAGACAGGCATATTGCCTGAAGGCTAGGCCTCCACATCCTGCATTCCATATCAAAAGATTCTAACTCTATCAGCCTCCCTCCTGCTTCATCAGGATGGAGCCAAGCCCCATCAAGATTCCAGAATAAACTGGATCCAATGAAGACTAACCCCCATCCTCCACCTCCAGCTCTATTCATAGAGCCCCTATCCCAGATTCACTTTGAGTCTCCAGGAGCAGACCAGCTGCTCGAACTTCTCCTATCCCCCATATCCATCCCACACCAAGTACTCCTCAAGTTACTTGAGGGTCACCCTCATTTGCACTACCTCCTCTCCCAGTTGAGCACACCTGCTGCCAGACCCCTTCTACATGACTGGACTTTTCCAGAAATAATGAGGATGCACAATGGTGGATTGCCACCATGGAGAACTATTTTGCTATAAGCACCCATATATATGGAGATGATGCCAGCAGGATTGTCATGACACTCAACAAGATGTCTAAGGGATGAGGAAGAGTTTATGCTAAAGTATGCTATGCTTGGATACCTGGAGAAAAAGAAAAACTCCAAACATGGAAAGAATTTGTGGACAAGTTTACAGCATCTTTTGTGTCAAAAGAAGAGAAGGCAGATGTCAGGAGGAAAATCAGAAACCTAAAACAAGAGAGAGGCAGATTGACCACCAAGTCTACCCAGAAATACATCCAAGACTTCCAGTTATTGGCAACCAAATCTGGGGTTGCCAACCAAGGAGCATTATGTAAATGGTTTGTTTGAGGACTAAACAATGACCTCACCAGAGACATCATCTGAATCAATAAACCAACCACCCTGGAGGGGTGGATTGATTCTGCTCAGAAACAAGTCTGACAACTGGAAAGGATCAGAGACCTCATTGGAGGGAGATATGCATACCAGGGTAGTGGTACAGGATGGTCTCCATGTGACCCTAATGCCATGGATGTAGATGCCATATGTCTCACACCTGTCAAGAGAGCCAGGCACATTAAAGGAGGCCTGTGCTTCATTTGTCACCAAAAGGAATGCTCCACCAGAAACCATAAATGCCCTAAGAATGGCAAATCTATAGGCAAGACTTCTGACTCTCCATCAAGGGAGAGGGTGAGAGAAGTAAAAGAGGAAACATCAGGCACTCCTTAGCAAGATGAGACCTCAGAGTACATACAGAAGATTCTCACAGGAAGGAAGGAGACTAGTAAAGAGATCCTTCATATCTTGTAGCAGGTCTACGAAGATGACCAATACACTGATGAAGATGAGTCGAAGGGAGAAGGGGAAAACCATGAAGCTGAGCACATTAACATTCTTTCAATGGCCATCTTGGAAAAGATAGCTAAAGTAAAGGGTTTTTAAAGGGGAAATGGCAGTTGATGTCCAAATCTCCATCTAGTTCATCAAATATAATATACTTGAAAGAACAATGATCTATGCTTGCCCCAGTACAGATCAGAACCCCATCTGGAATCATCGACATCGAAGCCCTGATCAACAGCAGGGCAACTGGAAACTTTATTAGTGCAAGGTATACATGGAAGTGGAAAATCCCCCTATCCAAACTCAAAGAGCCATGGAATGCCATAAATGCCAATGGATCTCATAACACTGGTGGGAATATCACATAGTGAGGATATCTAATCATGACAATTGGAGGGAAGAGCTCCCAACAAGGCCTCATGGTCCTTGGGAAAGGAAAAACCTCTATTATACTCAGAATGGCCTGACTAGCTGAAGAAAACCTGATAATCAATTGGGAAAAGAGGGAGCTGATGCTCCTAGATAAGTAGGAAGTGGACCACTCCTTAAAGTTCATGCAGAGATATTTGGCCAAGTACATTGTGGAGGACCTGAACAATCCATCTAAGAAAGTAATCATCAGGGAAAGCCTAATGAATAAAGAAATCAGAAAAACTACAGTCTCCATAGAAATAGCTATGAAGGAGAAGAAAAAGGAGGTAACTCTCCCTATTGAATATAAAGATTACATGGGGGTCTTCTCTGAAAAAGCCACAACCAAACTTCTCCTGGAAAGAAGTTACGACCATGAAATAAAGCTCCTCCTGGAGTTCTCTCCATGACAAGCCAAGAACTATTCCCTAAACTCTGAAGAGACAAAAGCCTGCCAGGAGTTCATCACAGAACATCTGAAGAGCAGCAAAATCACCCAGTCAAACTCCCCTCAGGTCTTCCCCTTCTTCTTTATAAAGAAAAAGGACGGAAAACTATGACTATGCCAGGACTATCAATACCTGAACTCCATAATAGTAAAGAACACTTACCCTCTTCCCCTCACAGCCAACCTTATCGATGTCACATATCATGTGGATTACCCATGGAGGGTGACCCCTTTTCCTTCTGAAGGGGACAGACCATGGCTCAATGCCAATATTGCTACCAAAGCCTATGGAGGAAACTTCAACGGATAACATCAATTCTGGGGAGGAGAAGTGGAAGGAGCCACCTGGGGAGAGGAGCCTCAAGGGGATTTCATCCCTGGATGATGGAACATCCAAGCACCACCAATCCACCTTGAGGAGACAGCACCTGTGCCAGAGTGGCCCACTGATTCCACATGGATGTGATCACATCCATGATTATCTGTTGATTTGATATGAACTTTATCCCTTATCTTCAAACTATAGTTTCTTTTTGATAGCACCCTTACACTGGTGTGATCTTCCCTTCTCCCATCCATGCTTATCTATGTAAAAACCCTCTACCTATGGACAGTCCCCCCTCTACCCATAATCACTTATTATGGTCATGGCAGTATCTCCCTATCTCTATAAATACAACTGCCCTGTACAGTAACTTCTTAACCAGATCTACATTTAATCTACGTGATATTTGATTCAATAGTTGCCCCTGAAGTGGAGGTCATCACAAGACTTACCCAAACCATCCTGGACTTCTATCATTCTCCTGTCTACTATTGAGTAACAGCTAAAACGCTAGGGATCAATTGTGTCTTAGATCTATATCCATAGATTGCATCACAATCAACAAGGTGTGGCATTCAAGAATCTTCACCAAAATAGACATATGGTGGAGATATAACAATGTCAGAATCCACAAAAAGGATAGATGGAAGGTGGCTTTTATCACCCCAATAGGACTGTTTGAACCAACAGTCATGTTTTTTGGACTGTGCAACTCCCCAGCCACTTTCCAAGCATTAATGAATGACATATTTGCCAATTATCTAGCTGAGGGGTGGTTAATCATCTACATGGACAAATTGCTGATACACTCAGCCAACCCAGCAACACTTCACAAAAGAACCAAGAAGGTTCTAGCCTATCTACAAGACCATGAGCTATTCCTAAAACTAGAAAAATGCATGTTTAATGTCAAGAAAGTAGAATACCTTGATATGATACTCTCTGAAGGACAGGTGGGGATGGACCCAATAAAAATGAAAGCTATAGATGACTGGAAACCCCCCAGGATAGTCAAACAAGTCAGATCATTCTTAGGGTTCTGTAATTTCTATCAGAAATTCATTCTGAACTTCTTCCAACTCACATGTCCGCTAACTGCCCTCACTATAAAAGGAAAATGATGGGATTGGACCCCCACAGAGGATGACGCCTTCCTGCAGTTAAAGCACCTGTTCCTCCATGCACCCATACTATGTGTGATGTGATCTATGGGTATAGATCTAAGACACAAGGATCCCTAGCATTCTAGCTGTCACTCAACAGTAGACAGGAGACTGATAGAAGTCCAGGAGGATTTTGGTAAGTCTTGTGGTGACCTTTGCTTCAGGGGCAACTGTTGAACCAAATACCACATAGATTAAATATAGATCTAGTTAGGGAACTACTGTACATGGGCAGTCGTATTTATAGGGATAGGGGAAACTACTATGACCATAATAAGCAGTCATAGGTAGATGGGAGACTGTCTGTAGGGTAGAGGATTTATGAAGATAAGCATAGGTGGAGGAAGGGGGTGATCGCATCAATGTAAGGGTGCGATTGAAAAGAGACCATGGTCTGAAAGATAAGGGATAGAGTTCATACTGAGTCAATGGATGGGCATGGATGCAATCACATCCATGCAGGATTGGTGGGCCACTCAGGTGCAGGTGTGGTCTTCTTGAGGTGGATGGGTGGTGCTTAGACATTCCACCATCCTGGAATGAAATTCCCCTGAGGCTCCTCACCCCAGGTAGCTCCTTCTGCCTCTCCTCCCCAAAACTGGTGTTGCCCATCTGGGTTTCCTCCAAATGCAATGGTAGTGATGTTGGCATTTAGCCATGGTCTATCCCATTTAGAAGGAAAAGAGGTTGCCCTCTGCAGATAGTCCACATGGTGCATGATATTACTCCATCGATAAGGTCGATGGACCTCATCAATCTTATCTCAATCCATCATCCACCTAGTCAGATCTATTCTCATTGCAATCAGGGCAGAGATGCTAGGGATGTCCTGGTGCATCCTGCCTGCAGTAGGGACAGGTGTAGTGTGGGCAGGCAGGTTGGAGATGGTGGAGACTTCCACATTGATAGCATTGATAGGTTCAGGTGTTGGTAGGTGAAGTTAAGGAGACATTTCAATGGAGGGAGATTCTGGTGGAGAGAGATCACTTAGGTTGCTGAGGGTGTCTGGGTACAGAGTGGGGGGACAGCATAGTTGGAGGGATAAGCTGTCTGGGCAGTGCTTCATCGACTTCTCCTTCAGATCTTTCAGGGTTTTCCTGTCCCTTAATTTCTGTAAGAGGTTTGGCAATACAAATTGGGATGGGAAGAAGATTCTCTTGTTCTTTGCTATTGACTGATTTTCCTCTAAGCCATCCAGTCTGCTTAGTCTCAAATGGGAAACTGCTGCCATTAAGGAAGGTGAACTGTCTCACAAGTTCATTGTCAATAAATCCTCACTGTCCCATACCTTGGGGTAGTTGAAGGTAGATGAGGTATAGTTTGTCAAAGAAGGTGGAGGCTGGGAGTCATTTGATAAAGTATCCCAATCTGCAGAAGTGGAGGGTGTTGAGGGTCTGTGCTCCCACTGTGTGGAGATTTTTTGCGATCACCTCAGTAATGTTTGCCACTGGGTTCTCTTTGATGAGGAGTCTAGTGGAGATATAGCTTTGATAAGTTTTGATGAGGAGGATGATGGAGGACAGCTTGCGTAGTTTGAGGTTGGCTTCTAATAAGGCCAGGCCTTGGAGGTCATCCAAGATAGTAGCATAGGTGATTCTTCTATATGAAGATGGAAGGATCTGAAGATTGAATATGTCTTTGACCAGGATGAGGATAAGGGACATAAATGTAGAAGAAAATGGTGGCATGAGAGGAGAGATTGAGATAATCAGAGTAGAGATCAAAGTTTATGTGAATGATGAATTTTAAAGTTATTAAAATGGGAAGAGAAGGGCATTCATAAGGTAGTAAGAGAGGAAGAGAATGATTAATAATAAGGAGAGGAATGATGGACTAGTAATGATGGTGGTAAGGGCAATAATTAATCCTATAATAGCACTTGTGGGTCTGAATGTGTTGTTGGTTGTAATGTCTTTTTCTTTTTGGTACAAAGATAGAGATGTGAGAAAACCAATAGGTATATTTGGAGGGTTTATTGCTTTTGAGAGAGAACTGGTAGAAATCGCAATGGAAGGTGGATTGCTTATCATCAATCATAATTTGTGTTTTCTTTTATATGTGGTGAGGACTTTGTTAGCATGGATGATGTTGTTTTCTAGTTCCCAAGTGTTTTCTGTGGTAGAGTATCCTTTTCATTGGACTAAATATGATCTTCATCCTGGGTGTCTCCAATGGTTGATGATATGTTTGATCTCATATTCCTCCTCATCACCTATGATCTCAGGTGGAGGTGGCATTATAGCAATCCCATATTTGTCATTTTGGACAAATGGGGAAAGAAGGGAGGTGTGGAATACCTTATGGATTTTCCAGGTTGGGGGTAAATCCAATTGATATGTCACAGGTGAGAGTACTTTTGTGATGAGAAAAGGTCCTTCCTTTTTGGGTCCGAGTTTCTTAGATGGATAAGAGGCTTTAATGTTTTTATTTGATAATCAAACTTTGTCACCTTTCTTCCAAGGTTTGAATTTTGGGAATGTGTGTGAAAACTGTTGGGCATTTGTGATCATGGCCAATGCTTCATCTCTGGCATTTTCCAATTGCTTGAGGTGATTCTCTATTGTGGGGTTAAAGGTTTTGCTGATTGGTGGATAAGCTCTTGGTTCATATCCCATTATTAGATGAAAGGAGGTTTGTTTGGTTGTGAAATATACTGAAGAGTTATGGTTAAATTCTGCCATCGGGAGTAGTTCACTCCAAAGATCTTGTTGCCCTTGGCAGAATATCTGGAGATATGTTTCCAGTTCCTGATTTACTTGTTCTGTTTCACCGTTAGTTTGTGGATGATAGGCAGTTGACAGAGCTATGTCATAGTTGCGCAATCTGGCTAGTT
>JBBPJU010000073.1:0-48539 GCA_038088875.1 Austroboletus festivus | reverse complement strand
AGGAGTGGGAGACCCTTCGTATGCTGGAAGAATACGCGAAGATGGGCATCTGGTGTTGCATCACCGGGCGCCCGATTCCACTTCCTATCACTTGCTTCGTTGTGCCCCTCACGGAGCACAACTGCATTGATTTTGACGCGGTGAAACGCGTCGTCGAGGAACCGTATGGCACGTATAACTGGGGAGGCGTCACCGAGAAAGACTTTGGTTCAAAAATGGTTATGAACTGTAACCTCTATGGCCGTGCTCAGATTCTTCACAATATTAGACACGATCTCACAGCGCTATCTGAACCACCTGCCGGTTCCCGTGAGGCCCCGTGTGCGACGTACCACGAATATTTCGTGCAAAAATGGGCCAGGAAGAGCCGCGAAGCGTTCGTTCCAACGAATTGTCCACTCATTGAGATCCACAGTCTTCCCCGCGTTCCTTCTGGCCTTTACCGCCCAGCGTCCAGACATCAAAACGCTGACAAATACAAACTCCATACCGCGCCTGTCGGGTCCATTGTTCCGCAGGGTGCATGCAGAGTTGTCCACTTCTCTCGACCAGTCTATCGCGCCTTCCTATTCCTTCCTCGAATTTGTAGACGTGCGACAGATCTTTATCGGGCGAGAGAAGAACGCCTGCAGCTCGGACTACCTCCAATTGACGATGACCTTCTCATTGAGGGATCTACTCTTCCCACCACCAACGCGACATGGAACAACCAACGTTTAGAGACATTAGGAGACTCTGTACTAAAACTCACTTGCACAGTTCATATTATGAACAAATTCCCACATCGGCATGAAGGACAACTTTCCCAACTCCGTCAGAGCAGTATATCGAATCGTACTTTACTGGCGCGTGCCAAAGAAATTGGCCTCGAGCGGTTTCTCACTTCCGAAGCTCAAAGTCTACACGCATGGAGGTATACCATACATGAGGATGCGGATGTGGTAGACTGCCTAACACAGGCAAAGCACACGGTGCGCAGAGAGTATCCACGTCGAAGTTTGCAGGACTGCATGGAGGCAACTCTTGGAGCGGCGTTCTTGACTGGTGGCATTGATATGGCATTACGTACAGGTGACGCGCTGGGTTTATCAATGGGGGGCGCTCTCCCATGGTCTCTCCGCTACTCTCGACAGCCAGAGCCTTCCCTCATACCGTCAATTTTCGCCGATTTGCAGGCTTCAATGGGATACGAATTCCATCGCGGTGAATTACTTGTCGAAGCGATCACGCACCCATCGTTCACCACCTCGGGAGGGTCATCATATCAGCGCTTGGAGTTTCTCGGTGATGGTGCATTTATCCTTGATGTAGCTTGTCTTGGCGCTCACTTAGAGTTTAGCTGTGATTGACTTGGTCATCATGCGCCATCTCTTCGAAAAGTTTCCGAATGCCACGTCCGGCCAACTCTCTGCTGCTCGCTCTCGTGCCGTTTGCGGACCGACTCTTGCATCCGTCGCCGTCAACCGTCTTGGGCTTCACAAACATTTGCTTATCAACAATGTTGAGCTTAGCACTGCAATTTCTCGACATGTGCCCCTCCTCGAGATTCTCTCTCCCGAAGACGCAATTTTGAAGGGATGGAAATACGATCCTCCAAAAGCACTGAGTGATGTGCTAGAGAGCCTTGTGGGTGCTGTCCTTGTAGACAGCGCATACGACTTTGAGAAGACTGCCGCAGTCGTCGAAGTGGTAATGACTGATGTGTTGGAAGTACTGACCACCACCCTTCCGAGAGATCCCGTGTCGGAGTTGATGGTTTGGGCGGCCACTAGAGGCTGCAAGAGGATTGCATTTCAGCAAGTACCCTGTAGCGGTCGGTTGATTGGAGCTGACAATTATTCCTATTCTCTTGTAGGAAAAGTCAGAGCAACGCAGAACTCCGGCGAAACGACAGCATTTCGGTCATTGTTCACGATGTTGTCGTTGCAGGTCCCGTTACAGCAAGCAATCTTTCCTTGTCCAAGGGTCTTGCCGCTGAGCGTGCACGCGCTATTTTGGGTGATTCAAACCACGAGGTGGGCCTCGCCCGATTATGTGATTGTCGGAAGGCGGTTGAGGAGCGGATGGCCATATGTGCCGAACCTCCCGTCGATCAGACAGTATCAAAAGTTTCGGACGAGACAGAAGAAGGCTTTGCATCTATTGCGCAGCAAAAGCTAGAGGAGAATTATGTTCCCCTCGTTGAGCCTGTAGAAGAGGTGGAGGACGTCGAGCTCGACGAAGAAACGACCATAATTTCAACTAAAAGTTGAAGAGGGTGCCATTCATTTCGGCAGCCGGTCACACCCAAGACTTTTGGGATGAACCGCCGGCGATCCTTTGCTCCATAGCGAATGGTTGTTCGCGGTTGTTTCCATGAAGTTTTCGCATCTCTCTTGCACCTCTTTTTGCTTCATTCCCGACTCACTACACCATCACTTGCACCTCATTCATCGGACGTCCGAGAGACAAACATTGGTATTTTCCCTATGTAGATATCGTAGGACGCAAGGCTGGAGGATTGCAACGTTTGTTCTATCTCTCGAATACATACAGCCAATCGGAATCACATTGTTGCCGTCGTTTTTCGGCTTGCTTGCTGAAGTGTATTTGTGTGTCCTTGATGCCAAATAGATACAAATAAAACTGCGACCGTAGACTCAGAACTGCGCCGGTATTTAGTGGATTCTCATTCTTTATAACCTACTTGGACTCATTTCCTGGTTTGATACGTGGCCATGGGAGACGAGTACCCTTCATTGTTCCGTATGGCCCAAACATAGAGCATATTTCCTAGTACTGACGACACTCTAGGTTCGGAGCAGATGAGTTTGGTGCAGCTCTATATACCAACTGAGGTAGCTCACGATACAGTGGCTGAACTTGGAGAGCTTGGCAACGTTCAGTTCAAGGATGTTCGTATCAAATATCTGTTTCTTTGTTGGACATTGACGCAACTATTTCGCTAGTTGAACCCAACCGTCAATCCTTTCCAGCGTTCCTTTGTCGGTGAAATCAGAAGATTCGAAGACATGGCCCGTCGCGTCCGTTTTTTTGCTTCTCAGATTGAGAAGGAAAAGGACACGGTTCCCATCCGCCCTCTATGTGATTCGACTCCGCTTGTGACAGTCGGACCAAGTGCAGCACACAACATTGACGAGCTTGACATCACACTAGCAGAACACGAAACCAGGCTTTTGCAGATGAACGAAAGTTATAAGTTGCTCAATGAGCGTACCAGAGAGCTCGTCGAGGCGCGTTATGTACTGAAGGAGACCGCGGGCTTTTTCGAAAAAGTAAAGCCCTCTGTCTCTGTATTGTGCTGGGTTATTGTACTGACTCGGTGCAAGGCTGAGACGCAGCAAACGGATATCAGGACCTCCTTTGATGATAGTTCAGCCCCGCTTCTCCAGCACGATGACCGCGAAAACCAGTATACGTCTACAGTTCAGTTCGATCTGGAGTACACCCAATATTTCTTGGCAATTATTTTGTGCTAAAATTTGCTTCAGATTTGTTGCGGGAACTATCGATAGAGCCCGTATCCCAACATTCGAGCGTGTGCTTTGGCGCGTATTGAGAGGCAACCTCTACATGAACCATATAGACATATCTGAGCCATTTATTGATCTTGCAACTGGCTCTGAGACACGCAAAAATGTGTTCATTATTTTTGCACATGGTGATGCACTTCTCGCAAAGATTCGCAAGGTTTCCGAGTCGATGGGTGCTACTCTGTATCCCATCGATGCTAACGTGGACAAGCGTTCCGACTCGCTTCGTGAAGTCACCATTCGCCTGGAAGATCTTCAGACTATTCTCTATAACACTGTAGTAAATAGGCGCGCCGAACTTGTGGCTGTCGGGGAGAAGCTTGCGCGATGGCAAGATGTCGTCCGAAAGGAAAAGGTGATTTATGAGATGATGAATCTTTTCAACTATGATGTGCGGAGGAAGACCTTGGTGGCCGAAGGGTGGTGTCCGACAAGAGACATCGCTAGGATACAAGTTGCTCTTGGACGCGCCACGGTATGTTGCTTCTGTGTTATTCTATTGTGGTCGATTGATTGGCTCTCTAGGAGGAGTCTGGAACCGGTGTCGTGCCGATTTTGCACGAGCTTCATACCAACAAGACACCGCCCACCTTCAACAGGACAAACAAATTTACGGAGGGATTCCAGAGCATCATGGACAGTTACGGAATCGCTACCTACCAAGAAGTTAATCCCGGTCTATTTGCCATCATCACCTTCCCCTTCCTGTTTGCTGTAATGTTTGGTGACATTGGTCACGGTCTGATCATCGTTTTTGCCGCACTTTATATGATTATGAATGAGAGGAAGTGGGCCAAGGGTGGCCTCGGAGAGGTAAGTGATGTCTCTGAAAGGTCGTCCTTGACTGATTGCGGGGTCAGATCGCAGGTTTATTCTTCTTGTAAGTCACAATGGTCATCATGGTGCCCTCTGGATGTACTAACACACATTTAGCGGGCGATACATTATTCTTTTGATGGGGTTGTTTTCAGTTTATACCGGCCTCATGTATAATGACATGTTCTCCAAGACCCTTCACATTTGGCACTCCGGGTGGTACTTCCCGGAGACTAATGGGACTACTCTTCGTGGGGTCGCGAACGGATACATTTATCCCTTTGGCTTGGACCCAGGGTGGCATGGCGCTGATAATGGTCTGGTGTTTACGAACTCGTATAAGATGAAGATGGCGATTATTCTTGGGGTAATCCACGTAGGTGTCTCGCTGACTTCATTATACTGCCTAAATGTGGCACATTGTCAGATGACATTCGCGTTGTGCTTGCAACTCCCGAATCACATTAAGTTCAAGCGTCCATTGGATATTTACGCCAATTTCATTCCTCAAATGATCTTCCTGCAGTCAATTTTTGGTTACCTAGTTGTCTGCATCGTTTACAAATGGACGATCGACTGGTCGAAAGCAATTACGGAGCCTCCATCGTTGTTAAACATGTTAATTGCAATGTTCTTGTCGCCCGGAACGGTGGATCCGAAAAATCAACTCTATCCAGGACAAGGGTTTGTACAAGTCGTCTTGCTTTTGCTTGCTGTCATCTGCGTTCCATGGATGCTATGCATGAAACCGTACTTCCTGTGGAAAGAAATGCAGCAAATTCAGGGTCAAGGGTATGTGGGGCTCGGCCATCATGGCAGCTCTCGCGAGAGCGACGAGGTGCTTGAAATTGAGGAAGAAGGCAATGGACGGGTCATCGTTGAGGAAATGGAAGAGAAGCATGTGAGTGATTCGTTTTTCGAGGTAGTGTATTGCCGATAGATGTTATCAGGATCAACACGACTTTGGTGAGGTTGTGATTCATCAAATCATCCACACCATCGAGTTCTGCCTTGGCTGCATCTCGCATACGGCTTCGTACCTGCGATTGTGGGCCCTCTCCCTGGCCCATGCTCAGTTATCCGAGGTTTTGTGGAGTATGACGTTGGAAGAAGTACTTGGGATGCAAGGGACCCTTGGCCTTATCGTTATCGCGTTCACGGGTGTTATGTGGTTCGTGCTGACCGTAGCTATATTGTGTTTGATGGAGGTGCGTGTTTTGATAAACATGCACTGGATATCTGATGAGAAATCTACCCAATTTAGGGTCTTTCGGCATTTTTGCACGCCCTTCGTCTTCACTGGGTCGAGGCGAACAGCAAGCATTACGAAGGCGAAGGTTATGTATGTCTTTATCCTCGTTTCCTTCGCGTGTGATGCATGTGCTGATGTATACCCGGACAGGCTTTCACACCGCTGAGCTTCGCTAAGCTGGATGACAAGGAGTAGTTGTACACGACCCACGATGTTGTTTATCTCATTGGAATGGTACCAATCACGTTTAGCCCATGAGGCTGTTCTAGTCCCTTTGCACTGCTTTCCGGCAACTCGTTTTTTTTTCCCCCTTTTCAAAGTCCGAACGCCATAGCACCATATATCTATCGCAGAGTTGACCGTCTGTTTTTCTCCATCTCCTCTCACTTTTTCTCTCTTCTTTCTTCTCTTAGAGGTTGGTTGCCCTTCGCTTCCCCCGCCGAACTCGCTGATCTCTCTGTAGGCACTATAGACTATAGAGCGTAATACAGCGTTCCTTGTTCAACCTTTTCTTGCGTTTTGAACATAGAAAAAAATTTCACTCGACCGTTCATAGGTATTTTCATCATACGCAGTTGCCGTGTTTATTCTCATCTCGCTTAGATTTTAGAAATGCCTGCTGTTACTGCATCTGCTCCCGCTGTTCCTTCGCCTGCCTCCCTCAAGGGTGTTATCGACGGTCAAGTCGATGTTACTTCCCTCTTCGTCGCGGACAAGGTTTCCCGTGACGCTGCTGCAAAGGCTCTTGCCTCTGCTGCTCAAAACAACGGACCCGCTGCTATCGGCGCAGTCGGTTTCACCGAGGCCGCTCTCAAGGCACTCGCCGACAAAAAGTCTCCGGCCGCTCGTGAGGGCGCTGCTGATGCTGTTGTTGTACTCGCCAAGGCTGGCGCCACAAAGGCCCTTGAACCCACTTTCATCAGCTCGGGCCTCTATGCTGCTCTCATCGAGGGTTTCGCTGACAAGATGCCTGCTGCCCGCAATGCCGCGGTGGCAGCCGCGAAGGAGTTTGCTGCCACCATGAACCCTTGGGCTGCCTCCTTGCTTCTTCCCGACCTTCTTCACCAGATTAAGACCGCCGGAAAATGGCAGATTAAGACAGGTGCTCTGGTTGTTTTGAACCAGATTGTTGCCAGCGCTCCCCTTCAGACCGCTCGTCTTATGCCTGATATCGTTCCCATCCTCTCTGAAGCTATTTGGGATACCAAGGCTGATGTGAAGAAGGCTGCTCGTGACTCGCTTGAAAAAGCCTGTGCTTTGATCTCCAACAAGGACATTGAACGCTTCATTCCGGCTCTCATAAAAGCGCTCATTAACCCCGTCGAGGAGGTTCCGAACACTATCCAACTCCTCTCGGCGACTACATTCGTTTCTGAAGTAGACTCCGCTACGCTCTCTCTCATGGTCCCTCTACTATCTCGTGGTCTCACCGAAAAGCTCACTGCAACCAAGCGTAAAGTCGCAGTGTAAGTTATAAGCGTGCTTCCATCATTGTATCAAAATTGACCATGCTGGTTCAGCATCGTGGACAACATGTCCAAATTGGTTGATTCTCCGATCACCGTTCGCCCCTTCCTGCCCAAGCTTTTGCCCGGTCTCATTAAGGTCGAGACCTCGATTGGCGATCCCGAAGCACGTGGTGTCGTAGGCAAGGCTATTGCCACACTTCGTCAAATTGGTCAGGTCCCTGAAGGTGACGGGACCGACCTTCCACCTTTGAAGTTTGTCGAGGCGTCGCAATTGACCGCATCCCTTTCCGCCGTCTACAGAAAGCTGGGCGCGAGCGCTCCTGAGCTCACGGATGCAACTGTCGTTTATGTCTCGCGCTTGGCCGCGAACATGGTGAATGTCAAAAACTTCGATGTTTCGGAGTGGGGATCTCTTGCTCCCTACCTTACCTTTGTCGCTCCTTCTCCCTCCCCCGTCTCCGTCACCGGAGAGTGGGTGGTCCGCTCAGCCTCCTCGGGCGATGATGATGACGATGTTCTCGAGGACGAAGAGGAAGGCGAGGACTTGTGTAACTGCCAGTTCTCCCTTGCTTACGGAGCTAAAATCTTGCTCAACACTGCCACCCTTCGTCTTAAGCGTGGGCATCGTTATGGTCTCTGCGGGAAGAACGGCACTGGGAAGTCCACCCTTATGCGGGCGATTACCAATGGCCAGGTTGAGGGCTTCCCTTCGCCAGAGGAGGTCCGTACCTTCTACGTCGAGCATGATATCGATGGTAGCGAGGCGGATACCTCTGTCCTGCAATTCATTTTAACCGACAACCGTATTCTTGCTACTGAAGTCGAAGTTGTCGAAACTCTCGCTTCCGTTGGCTTCAGTGAGGAACGCCAGAAGCAGCCAATCGGTAGCTTGTCTGGAGGTTGGAAGATGAAGCTTGCTCTCGCCAGAGCAATGCTCTTCAAAGCCGACATTCTTCTCCTTGATGAACCTACTAATCACCTGGATGTCGTGAACATTGCCTGGCTCGAGAATTATCTCATCTCGCTGAAACACTGCACGTCAAGTACGTTTTTTTCTTATTGAAAAAAATTATTTTATAACTGGAAGTGATATTTATCAAATGTCTGTATAGTCATCGTGTCTCATGACTCGGGTTTCCTTAACAACACCATTACCGACGTTCTTCACCTGAACCGTTTCAAAATCCGGAGGTACCGTGGCAACCTTGAGGCCTTCGTTAAGCAGGTGCCAGAGGCCAAGTCGTACTACACTCTTAATGCCGCTGAGGACTACAAGTTCAAACTCCCCGACCCTCCTCTCCTCGAGGGTGTCAAGACCAAGGAAAAGAGTTTGCTCAAAATGCGCAAGGTTGGCTTCCAGTACCCCTCCTCACCCGTCCAGCAATTGTACGATATCACTCTCCAAGTTTCGCTTTCTTCTCGTGTCGCTGTTCTTGGCCCAAATGGTTCTGGAAAGTCGACCTTGGTCAAACTTCTCACTGGCGAGATGGAGTGCAACAAAGGTGGTGAAATTTGGAAGCATCCCAACTTGGTGATTGGTTACGTGGCACAACATGCCTTCCATCACATCGACCATCACCTTGACAAGACACCTCTTGAGTACATGCTCTGGCGTTACCAGACCGGTGAAGATTTGGAAGAAATGGGCAAGGCCAGTCGCCAAATCACCGAAGCCGAGGCTCAGAAGATGAAGGATGGCGCGCTCTACATTCACGAGGGCCAAAAGAGACTAATCGATGAGATCGTCTCTCGCAAGAAGTTGAAGCAATCGTACGAATATGAAGTCTCCTTCAAGGGTCTCAGCTCTTCTGAGAACCTCTGGATTCCTCGAGACGAGCTCGTCAAGCGCGGCTTCGAGAAGGTCCGTTGCAACTCACTTCGTCTGACACGATTCTAAAATCTCTTCCATTTACAGAAAGTCTTGGAGGTTGACACACGTGAAGCGCAACGCCTTGGTCTCCTTCGCCCTCTCGTCCGTCGTGAGATTGAAAAACACTTCGCCGACTTCGGTTTGGAGTCTGAGTTCGTCACTCACAACACAATGCGCGGTTTGTCTGGTGGGCAGAAGGTCAAGATCGTTCTCGGTGCTGCAACATGGCGTCGTCCTCATGTTGTCTGTTTGGATGAGCCTACCAGTATGTCACCTGTCCCAAGCTAAAGCCCGTTACCTAACATCTTTTGCAGACTACCTTGACCGTGAATCGTTGGCTGCCCTGATCGAGGCTTTGAAAGTCTTCGAAGGTGGTGTTCTCGTGATCACCCACAACAGAGACTTCTCTGAATCTCTTTGTACTGAGTAATTGTCTTGATAATAGTGAGTATGGCATACACTGATCGACATTTTACAGGGTCTGGGCAATGCGCGATGGCCGCCTTGAGGCATCAGGTCACAACTGGGTTGAGGGCCAAGGATCTGGCCCACGGATTGACAAGAAGGATGGGGAAGAGGAAGATCAATATGATGCCATGGGTAACAAGATTGACACGAAGAAGACCAAGAAGCTGACATCGAATGAGCTCCGCAAGGTCGGGCTTGATTTTATTCTTGACAGAATTCACGTTTTGCTGACTGGTTTTATTCGTACAGAAAAAGAAGGAACGCTTGGCACGCAAGAAGCGTGGTGAGGATGTCTCGGATGATGAGCTGTGAAGATGGCTCGGATAACTTGTTACCATTACCTTAGCTATATCCTATCTCTCCTGTGTTATTCTTGTTTCACTATCGTAAAATATTCTGGGATGTATGACTTTCTGTCGACTTTTGAACCTGCGCGTGCGTGTGTGTTCGTGTTTCAAATAGCGTGGATACTCCAAATTCTTCCTTGTTCACGACCACAACATGCCCGAATTCTTCAACTCAAATTATTTGTACTCTAGAGACGCGACCACACAGCTTACCCCAAATGCTACCCAGAGAGCGACTCTCATCGTTGCCGGTTGTTATATCATCGCAATAGCCATACTGTGGTAAGCCCTAGACCGGTTCCTAAATCGGCTCAGCACATATGACAGCCCCGTCCAAGGCATATACCCATACTCAGCTGGATAAGTTAGTCTCCTCATTCTACAGGCGATCGTAGCTGATCTGCTATCTAGTTTATCCGTTCAAGTATGTTAAACGAGCACCATCGTGTCGCAGACTAACTCGTTCTGTTGAAGACTACTTACCGTCGGTTTCCACGAGGTAAGTTTTGAGCTTACAACACACTGGGTTTGTGCAAAACGCGCTTGCCCATAGATGAGCCATGCGTTTGCCGGCATATTAACCTGTGCCACCATTCACTCTGTGGAACTGGACCGTTAGTGATTGCGACAATATATGCGAGGCTGGCCGTGAGTGCTCACCTTGGCTACGCAGCCGACGAGGGGGGCGAGACGCGCATGTCTGGCGGTATACCCTGGATCACGCTACCTGCGGGATACCTCGGCTCGTCGTTGATCGGAGCCTGTTTGATCGCGTGTGGATTCGATACCAACGCCAGCAAAGTTGCCTGTCTTGTCTTGGCTGGATTTTTCCTGTTTACGCTCTGGTGGGCCCGGAGGAATTGGTTGTACGTCTGGCTTTTCGTTTTCTGCAACCCTGCTTGGTCGTCTGTATCTAGGCTCATTGTCCTCGCAGGACGTGGGTTCTCATTTTCGGAATGACTGGCCTTATCGTGCTGTTCTGGTTTGTCGGGGGCGGGATAGCCTTACGATACTTTGTAAGCCTTGTCCTTCGTTCCACTCCGACCACGTTTATCTTGTTTCTTCTAGGTCTTGTTCATCGGTGTCATGTCAGACTTGTACGTTCTCTGGGATGTGATCGGTAAATGCAGATCTCTGTATGCTCACAGCGAGCGTTGTTGACGGTCCATCAGACGATACCATTGCGCGTAAAGTGAATAACTCGGACGCCTCTGCGTTCGCTCGGATCTGCGGATGTTTTCCATCTCAAGGTCCGTCCCTCTCATTTGCCCACACAGCTCGCCGTACGAATTGTTTTTTCATTCATAGTGTGGGGTGTCATCTGGCTGTTGATCGCATTCGCGTTCTTCGCCGCCGGGATTCTCGTTGGGATAGTCGCTTTCAAGGTATCGTTGAATTGCGTTCGGTTACGTTTGTGACGTTTCTCTATCATACAACTTAGGAATCGACCGCGGAACAAAAAGAACAAGCGTCCCATTTCCTCCCCGTCCCCGGATCCAGCGGGGCGATACCAGGTGCCAGCGTGCCAACTTTCCTGGTTGTCGCCATTACGACCCTACTCTGCAAGTTCCTTGCTTGAAGTCAAATTTCGTCATGTGTACTTCGTATGATGTATTCAATAGTGTACTCCCTGTTCTTGCCTCGACCATAAACTATACCACACGACCCACACGATTCATTAAACAGAGATGGATGGATATTACAAGCAATAGTGAACGAACCATGATAGTCGTCTGCCTTCATCTCCTGCGACTACCATAGTCCCTTTCTTCCGAGTCCCTGCGTCTTCTCTCTGGTGTCACAGACCGGTGCTTATATCCATCTCTGCGACGGTCGTCCCTCTCTCTGTCTCTCTCATACCTGTCATCTCGTCTCGAGTATCCTCTATCATGATCCCGTGAATCGTCCCGTCGCCGGTCTGTGTTCCGGTCCCGGTCACGTTCCCGATTACCATCACGTCTATGGTCATCCCTTGGCCTGGGAGAGGGTGATGCACGACGACGATATGGTGGCGAATCACGCCGACCCAATAACCGTTCATCGCGATACCGTGGCGGCGGCGAGGGAGAACGACGGGGTGGGGGAGGTGTGAGCGAGTCATCTCTGTCACGACTGTCGTCTCTGTCGCGCCGAGCATCCCGACGACGGTCTCGGTCATGGACATAATGGTCATGGGCACGGTCCCGTTCGCGAGGTGGCGGAGATGTGGGCGTTCGGCGGTCGCGTTGTCTAGTATGGACGGAGGAGGATGAGTCGGACGGCTCCGAATACGAATCCGACTCTGAATCTGCCGTGTCCGAGTCCGAATCACTGTCCGAGTCAGACGAGTCGGACGACGACGATTCTTGTTCGAGCATCGCGCGACGTTGTTCCATGATCATACGCGGCGCATTCTAAGGCGTGGCATCAACAAAAATGGCAAGGTACAACGCAGAAGAACGAAACTTACCTTGAGATACTCTCTCATGTCCTCCGTCAACACGCCCAAACCAACGCTGGTGAAATAGTTGATTGAAAAGCGTGTATTCTTGGGATTGTCTGTCGGGAACATATCCCTGCACGCGGTTTTGACTTCCTCATCCTTGAACCGTTCGGCGAGATTCTTCAAGCCCATGCTTTCCATCATCTCCTGCATCATGATCTTCACGAATATACGAGAACTGGATGTCGTATCGTCCTCGTTCATCTTGATATTTGAAAGGACTGTCCAAGAAATGGCATCGGTAGCAAGCATGTGTCCAAAGAAGCGGGAAATGTTTCGCAGTCGGTTGGTTTCGTATCTATGAATCGTGTGGTAGTAGTTGCCAAATGCTTGTTCGAGGCATTCCATCCAAACACGGTTCAGTTTGCTGAAACGTTCGCCGACAAGACCATAAAAGTTGGAGTAGGATCGTTCTTGAGAGCAACACTCGATGATCATGTTAATAAGTTCAATCTAAAGAAAGATCAGCGTCAAGGTTGGGCGTGAAAAACTTGAACATACCTCCTCTCCTTCTCTCACTTGCACCTTGAGCAGCTTGTGAACAGCTTCTTCGTAATTCAGGGCATTCATGATAGTGAGGTATATTGTTCGTCGCAAATTTACCAGGTTGGTCCCAGTACGATCTTCAATACCTTCTTTTTCTTCAGCGACTGCGTAGATTTGTGAGTACAGTGCACCGCTGTGAATACAAAATAGATTACCTTCATCGCCCTCTTCCTCCTCCTCGTTTGACTCTGAGCCAGACTCGTCCTCATCCGAGTTTTCTCCAAGAATCTCTGCTTTAATTGCCGTGTACTTTTCCTCGTTTTCTAGATAACTGGGATCGAATTTGAACACGTCTACGCGATGGTATCAGTTTTCATGACGATGAACGACAAACGTATCAACATACTTAATCCCTCTTGGACTTGTAAATCGTCCTCTAGTTGAACCTGGTGGGTGATTTGTTCATCCTCTTCTACCAGATCCAAACCCTCTGGCAGAACAGGGTTTTCCTTGTACTTATCCTTGCGTACTTGCATCAGGACCTCGATCATGTATTGCACACGATGACTGATGGACCCTTCGTTGAGAACTGCGCGGAAGCGTTCAAAGACGGTCGCATTCGCTTTGGGAGAATTTTCTGCAAGGAATGCACCGACTTCTCTGGTGAATCCGACTGCAATTTCAATGGAGTCATCCGTTGGGCGTTCGAGGAGCAGTACGAGTATCTGAAGAGCAATGATTTCATGTGCAACAGCCTGATTGACGAGGTGGGCAATGAAGGTGGTGCTTGAATTACAGACAACCTGATACGATTCTTCTTCTAAGCGTTCGCCCGGGGAGTGGAAGTGTACATCGATGACGTACTTTATCATTTCGTTTGAATGCTCTCCTGAACTGACTTGTGAGGCGAATCAAGAGTAGCTCTCCGACTTGTGGGAGTTTTGTGTTTATGATGGCGACGAGGGCGGCGAAGACGGGGGTAAAGGGTAGACTGGATGCCTGGGCTTTCATGATGCTGCGAGAAAACAGTCCACGTCCGCGAATAAGATTTTCGGAAAATAGCTCTGGTACGACCTGCTTAATGTTGGTAATGTTGACACGGTTAACGATACCGGTGATGGATTTGCGAAGGGCATCCCAAGAGAGTCGTTGATACTCGGGACTGGACTTGTCCGACGCAGCGGCTGCTTGAAGCGCGCGAAGTCGTGCAGGAGGGACGTATACGCCACCAGAGCGAGACCCGAGGAGCTTTGCAAACTCGGCTTGCTTCTCTGCCAATTCCTGTGCGTTGTCCTGTTCCTTTGGTTTTGCGGCTTTTTCGAGCTCGGCGGCGGCCATGCGGGCTGCGAGTTCCTTTTCGCGCAGGGCACGTCGGACGGGGTCGACGTCGCTGATTTTTGGGAGGTCTATGTGAGCTCGACGAGGTGAACGAGATCGCCGTCGAGTGGGTGGTGGTGGTCCGTCTGACTGGTCTGGAGAGCACGAACGAGACCTGCGAGTCATTTCAGACGACAAACCTACTCGAATACGAACGAACCCACCTTTTTCTCGTCGCCATCCTGTTGGAGTCGATAGGTACTGCGAGTGTCGCTGTGGCCATGATCAAGTAGGCGTGGAAAATTTAAACCTCTTTCCCTGCCCTGCACTACGATAATATGGAGACACTCGAGGCTCTTGCGTCGGTCGTACGGGTATGCAAAATGCCTCGCCATACCAAGCGAATGATCTAACATCAACATCGAACAGCTCAATAATCGGATAGTACGCATCCTCGGACAGGTAAGTACCTTGACCTTTAGCTCGTAACACTCATCCGATCCACGGCGTGGAACCACAGAACCCGGGGAAATTCACGCTACAGGGTAATCTACCTCCTCGTGCGTCCACCTACGCAATCTGAGTTCGCCCTAGGTACAAATACCTATCTCATCGGCGAAAAGGCCCCCTTTACGCTCATCGATACCGGTGAAGGCAGGCCGAGTTATATCCCCTTCCTTGAAAGCGCTCTCCAACATGGCACGACTGGAAAACAAGAACAAGAACAACCACGACAGCACGTGTCCGATATCATCATTTCTCACTGGCACCCTGACCATGTCGCTGGCCTCCCCTCCGTGCTGAACCTCCTTAGGGGTCTCTGGAACACGCAAAACGCGCCATTCCCCTTCCAACCACCCCGGATACATAAATTCCCCCATACGGTACTCCCTGATGAGCGCTTCCAGCTCGCAGTTCAGACAATCCAGTATGGCTTGTACACCCCCAGTCCCAGTGGAGCGCTGTTCCATGACCTGCACGATGGTCAATCTTTCCCAATCACTTGCATTGACCCCTTGTCCTGTCCGAATACCAGCTTTCAAGTTATCCATTCGCCAGGACACACAGAGGACTCTGTCGCTCTCTTATTCCCTTCCGAACAGGCGCTCTACACAGCAGACACTGTCCTCGGTCAAGGAACAGCCGTATTCGAAAATCTTGGAACTTATCTATCATCCCTCCGCTCCCTACTGTCGTACATTGACAAGAACACTGTCCTCTATCCCGCTCATGGGCCAGTAGTTACCAGCGGCGAACAGTGTATCAAGACGTACATTGAACACAGAATGGAGAGGGAACGTCAGATCGTTCGGGTACTACAACAAACCCCTGAAGCTGAAGAGGACAGGGGATCCTGGTCTACCTGGGACATTGTCTCCAAGATATACGCAGCTTATCCCCGTGAGCTATGGGAGCCTGCTTCAAGTAGCGTAAACCATCACCTCGACAAGCTGGTGTCCGATGAAAAGGTCGAAAAGCTTGGTGGAAGCGGTAAAGACGCAAGATGGAAGCTCCTCTAGCACCCGCGCAGACGCGAATACGCCCCTTGCCATTTTCTTTCTATCTTGCAATTCTTTCTTTGTCTCTTCCATTCCTTTCATTCTCCTCTTTGTGCCACCTTTTCCTTTACCTCTTCCTGTACTATATAAGCCCTACAGCTCGTGCTATGTCGCATCGAATCAAGCGCAGTTTTCCTCCAACGCTCGGTGCGATCTTCAGTTCACCGATTTAACGAAGCCTATTCTCGACCATCTGGGACCATCCTCGACTCTTTTCCGTACCATCTCTTCCCCCTTTTTAGAACTCGTCGTGAGTCATTGATCACCGCTGGATCAGCAGCCCACTCCGCATATTTTTTCTATAGGGGATAACCTCCTTCACTTTCGTCACCATTTCGCGCACCTCGCACTGCAATGTATCCGTCCCCCCTCGCGCATCCTGCTAATCCCCATTTCCCGCCGCTTCGTCATCCGTTACTACCCGTGCAGCGTCGCACGACAAGGCTATTGCGACCGACTCCAGTCTGTATTCCGAAACATTTACCGACCCCCTCCGATCCCCCGACTCCCGACTCACCCGTCTTAGACGCACCCACGCACATCATATACCTCTCTCCTTCCGTCCCGATCTCATGCCGTCCGTCACTGGCTTCGCTTCCTTTTCTCCCCCATTCCTCTTCCCGCAATGTCGTTTTCGCGTGATGAGTCGTACAGTTACGAGGAAGCCATGGAAACAAGCCGATAATACGTTTAATATCGGCCTATGGACCCCCGGAGTCCACTTCAACAGGTACCTTCTCCGATGGGAAACAGCGTCTCGCCTTTGATTCTGACGACGACGACGAACTTCCCAAAAGCAAAAAGGGCTCCCCGAAGGAAGTTCAGACTAAATGCGTCATTTACAATCCGAGCCGCGCGCACGTTGACGAAGCCGAGGAACTAGCCCGTATGCTCCATAGATATGACAGATGTATCCTACTCAGCGTGCTACATGCGACTCGCCCTACTTGCACCGGCCGCCGCTCAAGCATGGACCGCCCCCTCCGCTCGTCAACAAACCCGCGGTCCCACCGACGGCATCTCTTGTATGACTGCAGTCGTCACCTGCTATATGTGCGCAGATCTTCACTTGATGCGCGACTGCGCGCACGTTGATGAATATATCCGCATCGGCAAGATACTCCACATTGACGGCTACATCGCCTTCCTCGACGGCTTACGCATCTGCCGTCACGCTACAAAGGATACACTGAAAGATACTATCTATGTATATGAGGACCCAACGTCACCATTCAACCAGTTAGTTCCTCCAATGTCCTGATGATAGCAAACCCAGATACCGCCCATTCCTTCAACTGTGCCCCTATCCCTGACAATCATGCTGCCGTTGACGTCACGGACGAAGAAGAGCAAGACCCGCTTGCTATCATGCCTCTAACTGCGACCCCTAAGACGTCCTCCCTCGTTCCGTCCGTCGCTGTTTCACCAACTCCGCCTGACATATACATATACCCATGCATGCGTGATGGGACCTCCCTCCGACCTACTGTATAAGTCAAAAGCCGCCACACCTGATGCAGCCAGGCAGGCAATCCTTTCTACCCCCATTCCCAATGTCGCGATCGCCGACCTTCTCACCATCAGTCTGGACTTGCGCAAAGAAGCTGTTGATTATTGCAGCACATACTGCATCCCCTCTACAGTTACATCCCTTGATTATACCGTCTCCATTCCCACACCATACCATTGAGTATGCCGCGCCCTTCCGCGAGCTCGCGGTCACTCTCATCGGTACTCACAACGAGATAGGACTGCTTGATGAACGATCCGGGATCATTATCACTCGCGAGGACATTTGGCAACAACTAAGTACACCACTCAGTGAACGTGTCAGTGTGAAAATGCAAGCTGCTAACAGTTCTGTGCAGGGAGTGCGCGGTTGTCATGCTCGAGATTGATGTACGGGGCATCTGGACTTGGGCACATGCAGATACTGCCCCCGAGGCCCCCTTCCACTTACTTCTAAGCCGTCCCTGGCAACGGCCCGTCCGTCTAGAGAAACAAGAGACTTCCAGGTCAAGCCTGAAGACATGCAATCGCAATGTCCAGGAACCCGGGAAGGACAAGTGGATTTAGGAAAAGGATGATTACATTGTCATATATACGTGTGTATAATAGCACTGCAGCTTCTCTACAAGGCATCAAAGTTGATGTGATGTGATGCTCTCCTTCTCTCCGACTCGTCTTCTCGCTTGCATCCAAGTCAGTTTTCAGTTTTTGCCCAAGGGTTCAGGGATGGACATACCTTTTCATTGAGGTGCAAGATGAACACAATGACGGCCAATATTGCAGTAGCCACAACAACGGTCAGTGTCACCCAAGGAATCCATTGTCCAGGACGCAAGAACAGCTCGCGCTTCCACGATCCCTCACTCAATCCTGGCGGTGGATGAATGACGACACGGGAGTTGGGGATCACCCCCTCCATGTTAATGAAGTGATCCTCGGTATATTTCGTGGATCCCACAAACAGGTTTTCGATGTAATTGTTTGTTCGACCAAGGCCAAAGAATGAATAAGGGGTGAGCAATGAATGGTACGAGGTTTGAGCGAGTTGGCCAACTATGTTCGCCATATGTCGATACACAAGGAGACCTAGGTCTAATTTGCTCACCTTGAGCCGCTGACCGTCGCCCAGAAGTGTCTAGAACAGTATACTTGTACGATGGTCCGGAATAACTCACTCCAAAGGGCTGTATGGCGCTGAGACAAGGCCAAGGATGAATGCACGACGACCTACAAGATAATCCAATCCATTCGACATGGTACACCAACCGTTGTTACATGCACCATTCAGCACTTGTTCCGACCCTCAGCACATGCGGAGCAAAGAATAGAAAAATTAACTCACCAATCGCTTTCAGGAAGAATGCGTCATAGTAGAAATTGTTTTGGATGAATGACACCGTGCCATGATGCTGCGCTCCCGTTCTCTGCACAATAACATCAAGCGTCCCCTGTTGGGCATCAGTATTGATAGTCCCTCGCTGACAAGGCAAAAACCGACGCACATCTTCATCCATGTCAATAAGCGTTACACCCCGCGCATCGTACACAGCCTCTAAACTTTCCGCGCCATTCTGCAGAAGCCTGAATCCACGCCGTCCTTGTCCGTTCGCGCCACACCCTGCAAGGCCCTTTGTACAGGGCTCCGAAATCAGAAGCTTGGGCGTGTGTCGGTTTGTCGTTGCTGCGATTACCAACAAGTCTGGAAAGCCATCCAAATTTGTATCACCCAGGCGAACGGGAAGCGGGAGAGATGGTGAAAAAGTGGTATCAAGCACGAGAAGAGAACTGGAAGGAGAGCCGACGAGTGCAGAAAAGGGTATCTGAACGAAGTCCTAAAGAATGACTATGAGAGCAGGATTACGACACGAATGATTCCCCCTCACATCGTTATTTCCGTTCGTACCAAGGTCAAACTTGAAATTCGTGTCTGCCACACAAAGTTCTTCAGGCGGTCGGCAAAGTCGGTTCCCTTGCTTATCGGTAGTTCGGGATCCAGCGGACGGACAAACCGGTATTTGCTTGTTGTAGGCAATATTGATCATACAATTGGAACCAACGCCAGTCGACGACGACACCGATGAGCATGTCGGAAACACCATATCAATAGCCCCATCCCGATCTGCAACATATATATTAGAATACGATCGATTTCCTATGACCAGTTCGTTTACCCATATCAGCAAAAGTAATCGTTTGTACCCCAGACGGAAGCGATTGATACTGCGCAAGAGAAAATCCAGAATCCTTGTTATTCACCCATATCTGAAAGGATCTCTTGCCAGATCCTTCATCACACACAAGAAAAAGGTCTGCGAAAACGAGAGATGAGCACGGGCCCACTCTCACAACATAAAACTGACCAGCAAGGCAATCTCCATTCAAGTCAATGATGGCATTGCTATGTGGAGAAGCCAACTGGCACTGCGGACCATTGAATGGGGGGTCGACACTGGAAACACAAATCAATAGGATGAACATGAGAAACGCAGTGACCTACAGTTCAAAGAGCGTCGATTGACTGTCGGAGGCATTCCACGTGTTTCTCCACGCCTTGAAAAGACTTGACGAACTCTGACCATGGGAGTTCATGCCAAGTAAATCTATTTTCATATCCCCGTCCAGGTCGACGAGCATGGGCTGCGAAAGCTCAGAGGAAGGCGCCAATATCGGAGTCGGTTCTGTTGGAAAAAAAAATACTCAGACGCACACCGAATAGGCCGACGTATACGTCATATGCGCACCAAACGTCCCATCGTGATTACCCTTGTATAGGGCCATGTTGAGCGTGGACGCCGAATTTGTGCTCATCACAAGAAGGTCTAGTTTACCGTCAAGTGTGAAATCTCCTGGGACGACGTTTTGTATAGGTACTGGGTGTTGCATTTGGAAACCTTTTTGGAAAACAAAGGCATCTGGGAAGAAGAGTGAAGAAAGGAAATAACGGCGACACAACTGGCTTGCCATGGTCCCAAGTGTATATGGACAGTGTTTTCTGGCTCGAGTCGAGTGCCAGGATGTCTAGGCTGGGACCCGGATGAACTGAGGGTAAAGCGGACGAGAAGGTAGTCACTCACAATTGATCTCCGTTGAAGTCTCCGAACGCAACGATACGGTCTCCGTCATGCAATCCCATGGAACCTGCCTCCATGAGTGAATTTTTTGAGAATCGTTTGGGAGAGAACGGCCATAGCGACGAGACAGGGTTGATGAGGAGTACAACCGCCAGCAACGTTCGAAGTAAATGCACAGTTGTAAGTGGTTGCGTTCGCGAGCCAGCAAGCATCGCGGTAGAGTGTTGACTATAGGTGGCGTGAGGCGTGATGGAGTACCAGTTGTCGACAATGTCGAAGGTTCATAACAGTACGCCGGAGTCGTACACCACGACGACCAGAGCGCATAACTTGCGATTCAAACATGAACAAATCAGGTAGCTTCAGCGCTAATCAATACTTCCCTATCTACATTATTATTACTTCTAGAATCACTTGAGAGGATCAAAGTCACCCCAGTCATCCTTCACAACCACTTTATTGGTGGGAACAATACGTGTAGGTTGCATAGGCGTCAGCATTGATCCCATCGAAACAGGAGAGGCTTGTAATGGAGGAGACGAAATTGGTTGCGAGGGTACAATTGACGTGGAGGGCGTGTAGCTTGGTGCAGATGTAAAAATATTGGACGGCGCTGCAGAGAGATCAGAGAATGATATGTTATAATTAGGCTTCTGAGATGGAGGAGGAAGTAGTGTAGGCTGGGATGAAACAGGCTGCCACTGTGACGAAAGGCTCGACATGCGATGCGACTGTGGTTGAACGGGCTGTGACTGGGCCGGGAAGGCTGTTCTATCAAACGATGACGAAGGTAATGGTTTGGCCCCAAGCCGTGGAGGTCGCGAGAAGGTTGCATCACTCGCAAGTCGGGGCGAGGAAGGTAATGACTGGACCTGGGGAGCTGGAGTTGGAGAAAGCGGGGCTGCAGATGAACCAGTAGTTTGTGTCATCATGGATGCTGCAACCGGTTTTCCAGGTGTCTGCAAGATCATCAGAAGTTTGGTTGTATCCTGAAAGAAGCTAGCTAACCTCTGGAACATTGTTAAAGATACTCCCCCAGACGTCCTCATCCCAACTTTTGGACCCGTCGATAGTTGTATCGGGTTTTATATTCGCATTACCACGGCCCACCAATGTCTCGAAATCAACACCCGAGTCAAAGTTTGGCAACGTGACGCCATTAGCAGGTGTAGAGCGGTCTTCTATGCGCTGCGAGTCTCGCAGAAACTGGTTGTGCTCTTTCTCAACCCGTTCTCCGAGCTTGTGGATGACTTCCATGAAACGCTGAAATTGCTGGACACTTAACACTGTTAGTAAGCGTGAGCACTGACTGGCACCTTGACATGTTCGGTCGACTCACGTGGTCCCATAGACATCGCCCAGAGTTGTGGAAGGACGAAAGTTGCTACAGCTTCCCTATCAATCTTAGAACCCATAGCCTCTTGGACAGAAAGTGTAGCCATCTGCCCAAACAATGCATCTGGAGTCGGGGTAGGTTAATAGAAGCGAAGACGTACCATAACAGCTGGCTCTTTGGTGCGAATTTTCGAGAGGAGAGGACATAATTTTTGAGTCAGGTTGGTCTGATAATACCTTCGTTTACGCTCCATGCCATGAGAAGAGTGGACTGACTTGATCTAGAGTCTTCACCATACTCAGGAAGGTGACCAACGTGGCAACCTTGACAGAAAGTAATTTAGTTCTGGTAAATACCAGCTACGCAAACATGAGTACACCCCATGACAACATCCCAATCGTGACGTACCGCTACGCGGGGAAACAATACACCGGATACTTCCGCATAGTCGATGGTTTCACATAGATTAGGGACTACTCCCAAGGCCCGTTCTTGAACCTTTCCTGTATGATTAGATATATACAACATGAACTGCACTAAAATGCTCACCACAGTGTGCTCTGATTCCAAAGCATTGTATACAAGTGGCAAAACCTCTTCATCACACGTCAACGCACCAGCAGCGGATATAAAGCCTAGTACTCACGCTCCCGGAAAACCCCTTTTTCAGTTTTGCTCTGCAGCATTTCGAGATTATCCAGTAATGTAAGCATGTTTTGAGGTGGGTCTTTAAGGGCAAACAAGGGCTTGAGACTGGGTAGCACATGTTGTGCAAACTGAGTAGCCGACAAAATATTCGAGATAGCAAAAACATTGGGCAGAATATACGGTAGAAGATGTATGTCCTTCATCTGAAGTTCCACTTCACGTCAGCGTGTATCGAAATAATGGTAACAGAAGTCACCTCCTCAAGGAGAGATGGTAGTATTTTCCGCATTCTTGAACCTTCCGAGAACCTACTCAAAACGCTAGTTAGTCCTTTCATAAAAGATATCTTTTCTTCTCGCGTCTTTGCCGTAAAATTCGATCGGTCCAGAAAGTTTAGCGTAGAGATCAGGAGCGAGGAGAAAAATGGATGAGACGGCAGAGTGGACGGAGTCGGCCGACTTTGGGATCCTCGCGTGATGAGTGACCGTAAAAGATCTTAGTCCCCTTAATGTCAGATTCGGGTAAACGGGAAAAGTTGTGAGATGAAAGACCTTGCAGATCCATGTCCAGACTTCCCATATCAGGAACTGGCCTGCCCGCGCTATCGCGTAGGCCGCCAAGACTCCCGTGGTTCTGGAAAGGCGGTTTACCTTTACAGTGAACAGCGTATATCACCGCGCCGAGTGAATACATATCAGATGCCGTGACCAGTACCTCATCCAATGCGTACTCCGGGGCTGTTGAGATGCATTCAGACGACACAGTCGGCGGACAAAGGAAATGACGATACCGATATAATCGAATGAACGCTGGATGTAGGAAGGGACGCGACCATCAAATCCAGGAAACTCCCACCGAGAGGGTGACCCGTCGGTAGTCGCCAGGGGAATAGTTAGACCTAATCCGGATATTTTCCAGTCACCCTGCAGCAATTGTCAGATCGACGGAAATGACTACCCGAGCACTTTACAAACTGCTTCGTTAATAATGATGCATTCTGGTTTTAAATTTGAATGTATCAATTTTGCTGATGAATGTAGGAATGAGAGTCCCTTGCATAATTGAAGGATACCCTTTTGGATCTAGGCAAAATGAATACGCAAGAATGGCTGTGAGTGCGATAACTCACTTCAATCTCATCGAGCTCGACGGGAGGAGTATAGTGAGATCCCCGTGGTATTGACATGTCCAGAGACGACAAAATGGGCTCTGTTGCAAAGATGAGCTCGTTGCGCGTTTCCTCGAGAGGCTCGACCATCTCTTTATGATATACGGTCAACGGAACGGATGATTGATGCTGAGAGAACATACCGAGGATGGACGGATGACGCAATCTGCTCAATGCAGAAGCCTGAAACAGTGATTAGTTTGATAGGAATGCTGGTAGGAGGACTGTGACCTCGGCCCTCATGACTTCCAGGACGCGTTCCTTGGACAACGGACCGAGACCTTCCATCTCTGCACGCTTGTCAAATGACCACACGGACACGCGTTTGCCTGTGACCTTGTGTGTCGCACCTTGGGCCTTCCATAGGCCAACTTTGACAGACGCTGGCAGAGGAATGTGTGTTGTAGCAGCTGAAGATGCTGATGGGGTCGGGGTGGACGAGCGACTGCCAATGGATAGTCCGATGTTGTAGGATTGTGAGATGGCTGTCCGAGAGAAAAAGGACGTCGCAGCAGCAAGCATCGCGACCGAATCTCAAAACTGACCAGACAGTCTTCTTGGGGACTAGTTGCTGACGTAATTGATAGTGCTGTCTTCCATGCCGTGGCATAACTGGATATAATTTATTTACTCGGATCCAAGTAGAGCCTCTTCAGACGTATTCCATCCACGCTCATCTTGCAGGTAATGAGGCCAACTCTTTGCAGGCTGGATTCTCGCGTCGTGCGCTCAAAGAGCACGGCTTTCATTGGCCTCGGTCGCATGGGGTCAGAGATGGCCTACAACCTCTTCTCCAAGAGGTTGGCACAGTCCACCGACGCTCGCTTCGTTGTGTGCGATGCGGTCCAAGAGAGCGCGGTGGCTTTCCGTCAGAACTTTCTCTCTCAGTTCCCTCGTGCGAACATCGACATCGTCCAGACACCCGAAGAGTAGGTCACCGCTTATATTTTATATGTCAATCAACTTACATGGACCCATTTGGTAGAGCCGTACGGTCCTCCGGGACGGTGATCACAATGTTGCCCTCCTCACCTCAGGTTAAAGCTGTCTACTATGAACGAAAAGGAATTATACCCACACTGAAAACATTAGAGGGCATCGAATCACAGAGTTCTCTGTTCATTGACTCTACCACGTTGGATGTAGACGTTGCGCGCCAGGTTGCCAGTGATGTCATCCTTACGGGGGCTCAAATGATTGATGCACCCGTTTCGGGAGGTCTGTACTGTTCGGATATAATCACCGTCTTGATTGTTAAAAGCAAAAACAGGTGTCACTGGTGCCCGAGCGGGGACACTTTCCTTCCTCGTTGGCGGTGCGGATGCCGTTTTCGTCCGGGCACTGCCGACCCTGGAGTTGATGGGGAAGCGAGTTATCCATTGTGGTTCCTCTGGCGCTGGGTTAGGCGCGAAAATTTGCAATAACCTAGTGCTGGGCGTTCAACAGATCATCGTTGCAGAAGCCATGCTGCTAGGAGGGAAATTAGGGTTAGACTCTACAATACTCGCTGGCGTGATCAATAGCTCGACGGGGGGCTGTTGGGCTTCTTCTGTCAATAACCCCGTACCGTCTTCGCTTCCAGACAAGTCGCCGCCGTGCGAGAAGGATTACGAAGGTGGCTTCGCCACGGCGCTTATGCTGAAGGTGGGTGGCTGCATTCTGCGCATCGGTACGGCAAGTGATCTCTCGCGCTAGGACATGAATCTCGCGATGAACATCGGCAAGGTCAATAGTAGCCCACTTCCTCTCGGCAAGGCAGCCACGGATTTTTATAAAGAAGTGGTACAACGCCGGCCAGACCTTGCCAAGAAAGATTTCTCATCTGTGTATGTGCACTTGAAGGATGATCTTTGAGAGATACGGAAGGCGCTCGGCACCGATGGGCCGGCGGGGGAGAGGAACAAGGAACGTTCCCGGGAGTGTTAATACATTGTGTAAACCCGTTTGTATTGATTGGGTGCCTTGTCGAGTGTCCAACCCTGTTGGATTGTAAAAACTTTGCGGGATGCGGTCATATTGATGCTGGAAAGTAGGGCATGTGTGTTTCTTACGTAATGTAAGAAAGAATCGTCGAGTTTGTTGCCTCCGCGACGCATGGCCGTATAAAGGACGGCCGTGACAACCGATCAGCCGCTCTCACTCGTCCACCATGTCCACCGGCGACGACAAACCCAGCGTTATCGTTTTCGGTACGCACACTTACCTTCCGCTTACACCCCGATCCTAATCCGATCTATCATAGGCGGACTAAACACTTTTTCGCGCGCACTCGCCGCTTCACTAGTCCCCCCAGACGGTCACCGTTTAGTCTCGGTCCGTCATTCCTTCTCTCTTGTATCTACCGCCCTTACCTTGCATTAGCATCTACGCATCGTCGACAAGTTTTCCGTCTCTCCTCCCACAACGTCAGCATCCCTTTCGTTCTTTCATATGCAAGACTTATCCTCAATTCCATAGCTATCTTGGCGCAGAATTTCCAAAGATATTGTCTCAACCAGATGTGGAATATCGTCAGGCCAATCTCACGGTCCCCGGTGAGTCATCCACTGCAACTAACGGCGCTCGTCTGAATGTACACAAGCCGCCGTTGCCTCTGCTTTTGATCCACCGCCGGGCAAGGCCCCTTACTCCTATTTATTCGATCTCACCGGGGAAGTTAATCACGATCGTGGAGAAGTCGTATGTTGCGTGCCGTCTGATCTGCTTCCCGGTATTCATCGAGTTGTAGATTGCCATCAAATTGACATTCACAGTTGCTCGTATCATCGCATTGGAAGCCGCGAAGCGCAACGTAAAGGCATACGTGCGCTTACAGCAACCGGTATATGAATCTTCCGACAAGGGCACCCATGACGAACAAGAAGATGTCAAACCGGTAGGACCAGTCGATGTTTGGTGGCATGAAACGCTGCGCATGTTAGCGGCTATTCAAGGGTAACCGTCTCGATTCAGTATCTGTGCATAAGCTGACATGTGCTAGATTGAACCTTGTTATTTTGCGTTGTGGCTTTGTATACGGTCCATACGTGGAATATGGCCTCTGTGAGAAACGTACTTCCCTTTTGGTTATATGATGCTGATACTGCGACCCCAAAGATCCTCTGGTCATTACTGTTGCGTCAATATATGGGTATATGAAAAAACCGATGAAAACGATGTAGGGTTGACCTGCTCGCAACATGGATACAGCTGACGGTATGGTGGTCATAGATGGGGGCCGGGCAAGGAACCTGTGCACACTGTTCACGTGGAAGACGTGGCGGGCGCAATGTGGGCATGTGCAGTGTGGATAAACCAACACGGTCGTGAACAGGCTAATGCTTTGGCTGGAGAAAGGATACCCTTCCATAACGAGAAAAGCAAGATCAAGGGGGTAGATGGGATTATTTCACCGGATGAACAACCGATCGCTCCTCTATTTAATTTGGTGGATGACTCGGAAACGACACTGGCGAAAGGAGGCTCGATGATTACAGAGCATTTTGGGACGACCTTTGAGTTCTACTCAAATTTTGAGACGACGATTGCAAAGGTGGGTTTTGACGACTCGATGAGGTGATAAGTCATGCTGACTGCTCGTAGCTAAAGCTAGAGGATTTGGTGGAGGAAATCAATGAGCACCACGTAGGGACATGGACGGAGATGCTCCAGCAGTCCGATCCACCCATCAGTCACACGCCGTTGACAGCGTACATGGACAAGTTTGCGCTATCGAAACACAAGCTTGCATACAACAATGGAAAGATCAAGAGTGTTGTCGGATATCAACTCAAGCGCGCATTTTTCGATCGGGAGGCACTGAGCGAGGTTGTAGAAAAGTGGAAGGAGGAGGGATCATGGCCACGGCTAGAGAGGCAGTGATCGCATGCACATTTACGTTTTCTTTTTCTTTTTCTTTTTGGGTTTGATAACTGCTTCAATATTGCTATCGCCTTGTTGTTTTATGCTGCTGTACACGCTGACATAATTAGTGTTGTTTAATAAGCTAATGGGTAATCGTTTAAACTTGTCCGGTTATTGATGGTCTTGTAGCCAATAAAATGGCTGGCTGGCATAGTAAGCGATGTCATCCCCAACTTCCATCCAAGCGAAACCAGAGGAACAATTTCAGGGCATGGCTTCCGACTCCCCAAAGCTAGAGGGTCGCGAGGGCGACGGCTCTGCCAACGTCGTCGTATGGGTATGTGCAGCACTCGTTCGTGTTCGCGTTCTGATCTGTTCTTGGTGACAGACTGCATTCTTCGTGTGTATATACACTGCTTGTACGCATTTACCTTTGACGGCCCCCTTCCTTGCAGGCGTTCGTCTTGGTAACCTGGGCCGTTGTCTTTACCAACGATCCAGGCTCTCTGGGGTGGTTCAAGTATCACCCCTTGCTTGAGAGCGTCGCCATCGGTTGTTTCACGTACAGTAAGTACTGGATCAGGCGTGACCCACGTTCTACCAACATTTACCCTTGCAAACAGGCATCTTGACTCTCCAGCCCACTTCCCAACCGCACACCAAGGCAGCAGGTCTTGAGAGGCACAAGATCGCCGCCTTTTGTGTTGGCATCCCTCTCTGTCTCTTGGGCACGCTCGCCATCATTGTGCAGAAAAATAATCATGGTGCATCCCATTTTACAACTTGGCATGGCGTAGGTGTCTACATCCAGAACATCTACCACGTGTTCATGGCTTTGATAGACGTTTGGAATCCTCACCGTCGCGTGGATCGTCGTCCAAGCCTTGGTGGGGGGCTCAACCGTTTGGTTCAATGGCGCTGCCTGGGGCGGTGGCATGAAGGCCAAGGCTATGTGGAAATATCACAGGTAACCGATCATTTATAACGTGTCATTCTTGCCAAGTTTATACGCTTGCGGTCTCAGGTTGTCAGGATACATCTTATTCCCAATGCTCCTGTTCACAGCATATCTCGGAGGAGCTTGGTCCACCTGGGTAAGAAGCAGCAGCGAGCCATTTGTCCGACTGTTAGCATACTCCGTTGCGCCATTTGTCATTCTGATCGGGGTTTACTCGCGCATCCGGTGAGTCGTTTAAAGCCCTGACACGGCCTTTGCTGACCTGAACCGAACAGCCCATCAAAGATGAAGTTCTTTTAAAAATGTTTGATCACTCTTATTTAATGTAGACGCCACGAAATGTTATACCAGTATTTCCATGACTATATGGAAATGCATAGTGATATTATTATCAGTGTTTCAGGTCCGCTGAAGGCGCACGTTGGGAAACGGGAACCACCTCTGCCAAGAACCCAGGTAGGAACCGTTCCAGCCTCGCTTGTGTTGCGGCCCACATTGTGCGCTGCTGTTCATCACGGCCGTCGTCGGCTACAGGCGGCGGTACAAGGATACTGGCCGCATTCATCACTAACACAACATTCTTGAGCGATTCAGATACCGCCTCATACTGTACACGCTTCAATCAGTGCCAGCACGTGCGGGAAATACCTTGGACGCACTAGTTGTTCACTCTTCTCCGCGCCGATTAAGCGGTCAAGCAGATCCAGGATTTCCATCCACAGGATCTTGATGTCCACGTCCTGGCGGCTTTGCGCGACTTCGAAATGCATGAATGCCTTGCACAGCAGCGCAGACGCGCGCAACCGCGTCTCCGACATGCCCTGGGGGTCTGAAAGGTATACCTGGGATTTCAGGAGCTCGTCCAAGATAGGGAAGATGACGCCGTTGAAAATGTCTTCCACTTGGCTATGATCCGTCTGGTCGTAAACGAGCTGGGGGCCGAGCAGCAGGCGTTGCAACTGGTTAATAGCTGTGTTTCGGACGAGCCTGGACGGGTTCGTCGACTGCCTTGCCAGAGATGAGCTCAGTGGTAGACAATATTGCTGCCAAACTGTTTTGAAAGCATGAGCATAAACGCCACAAAGTTTCACGTCAGCCAAAGCATCACCTTGTCCGGGTTGCAGCTTCGCAGACTCTGCAAACGGCGCAATAATTCGCTTCAGGTCGAAAATGAGGTTGATAGCCTTGCGGCCGCGGTCGGTAGGTGGTGAGCTTGGGCGGAATATAAGGAAAGCGTTCGGTATCAATGATGGAGACCTACTCTGCAGAGGGCTGTTGCGGTGCTCGGCGGGTTTTTGGTGGTGAGAACTGTACCAACGTCCCTGCTGCAGTCGCAAAGTCCTCCAGAGTGGACAAGAGTCCTGTAAAGTTGTCCGGGGTAATTTGCTGTTCCGATTCGTCGGAGGCGAAACGTGCGACAAGGTCGAATGTAGATCGAGCTGCCTCGGGGTTCGAGATCGTCGAACGGAAGGTTGCAAAGATGATGTTCCACTCTGTCTGAGTGCTGAATCGATCATCAATGCCCAATTAGTCCTATCGCTCTAATAGAGAGGCTTAAGATAGCTCACGTAGAGAAGGATTTGTGTTGCAAAATCAACCCTACTCCTGCCACAACGTGCTCTGCCACCGAATTGGCAACGGATAATGGCAGGTTGGCGATTAAATCGAGGGATATATAGAGTTGATCGCGTAAAGCGTCCTCCATTGCGGTCACGTTGCATGAAATGTAGGTCATGTAATGGACATTCACTCACCCTCTGAGCGAGAATCAACGCGAGGCGTAAAAGTGCGACAACAGCTCGCTCAATGAGCAGCACGCTGTAATGAGTAGAAGTCGACAGCAATGCCGATAAGTGCTCGAAAGTTACCGGCCTGAAGCGCACATAATTCAGTTATGGGTGTGTGTATCGATCTATGGCGGCCTACCAGACATCCTCTATACAATGACTCGCACGACAAGCAATACTTACCATCATTTCCAAAAGAAAGACAGCAGCAGGATCATAGGGTAGAACGTAGGTTCCGTCACCCTGAGATGCTCCAGCGTACGGGCTGGCGACGTCATCGGACTCCTGCTTCAATCTTGCAATAGTTCTTTCGTGCGCAAGCGCCTCGAGAGCTCTAATAGCAGCAACTAGCGCCTCCGTGTTTAGCTGCCTATATAAACGGTCAGGGGGGGGAGGGGGGTCGTTATCCTCTACGCGACAAACTCACATGATTTGACCATAAAGCTCGTCCAAACGGCACGACGCTATACAGTCAATTGTGCACAGCGTGCTCTCTACTTCTTGGTCTGTGGCTTCAGGAACAAGGTTATCGGAGCTTGAGCCATAAGGGGTCATAAGGTATGACGATAGCGCAGAAAGCAAACCACCATCGTTCCTCTGAGTTGATCGCGATGGGTGAGTGCCACGTAATGGTATCGCTGTAACACCACCAAGGAAGTCCTCCATTTGTAACATCCTTATCGGCAGCAAGGAGTGCATAAACAAATTTTCGAGCATCTCGAAGATCTACAGGGGGATTAGCGTTCAACATGAAGAGAATGATGACGCCTCCTTACTTGTGTCCAACCTTCACGGAGAGCATTGCCGTTGCCATTGACAATATTGAAGAGGACCACCGCCGCCAATTGTCCTCTGAAGCTTGTCCCAAATTTGACAGACAGCGAAGAAACCGTGATAGACTGTTGCTCAACTTCAACGATCGGATAGTTGGGGACATGGGGGGGCAGATTTTCGGACAAGAGATTGGTGGCTTGCGAAAGCGAAACTACTACGAAATCAAAGACGTCCGGCAAACTGAAATGTCCTGCCAATGTGGCGCACTGTCTGAACCCCGAGATGGCTCGTTGGATCACGTATTCGTCATCAAATGTAATAAAGGCATGGGCGATGGCGGATATAACTGGCTTCCAGACGGTTTTGAACATGTCAAAATCAAAAAGAGACGAGTTGCACATCATGAGGCGCCCTACGAATACTCCTTAGTCACGGGGTCCTGTAGGAGGCTTTATGCGGACCTGATTGACGTGAGCGAGCAAGTAGCTCTTTCCATGCGTATTCGAAACCTAGCTGCCCAGTGTGCTCCTCCGGCATGATAATTTCACGTTTTCGTATCGAGTCGTAAATGTGTTGCTAGAAAGAATTAGTGCAATAAATGAAGTTGCAGATACACTATACCAGAAACTCGGGTGTAAAATTTTCTCCTCCATTCTGGCCTCTTAGATTCCGTTGGTAATCCTCTATCGTCATTCGTTTCTAATAAATCATGAGCTATGGAGAATATTAACAAGATTGTTACACTCGCCCTAATTTGGGGGTTGTGGAGATCCGTGTTGAGCATAATAATTGAGTATGCTAGCACATAAACAGCATCCTGAGTTTTGATTTCAGCTGAAGGTGGTTGACAGAAAAAAGGTCAACAATAGGATGACACCAGCAAGGTTCATAACTTACCCGGTTTTGAAGCAAAATAGACTGACGCAAACGTCTCAGCGATACGGTCAATTTGTTGAGACTCCCCAGGAAGTCGGAGAGTCTCGAGCATTTCCCGCATAGCATCCACCATCGGTTTCTGCCAATGCATACATGAGTAATGTGGGTCTGGGGGGATGAAATGATTCACATCTTTGAAATTAAATAAGTTCATGAACTCTTTTAGTAACTCCAAGTTGTCCGGTTTCGACAGGAAATCTCCGAGCAGGCGTTTGTCTAGACACGTTGAGCTTTTAAGAAATTTGGCCAAACTCTTTTCTCGAGATACTTCAGGGGAAAGATCTGAGTATATGAGTTTGTTTTCCTCGAGGAAAGCGAGCCCAAGCTTAGGCTTCGAGTTGAATCGGACCGCCCCGGTCAATACAAGTTTCTTTCTAGACTTGTTTTGCAGAAGCCGCTCTGGTGACTCGAATTCCTATGGACAACTTTAATATTCATTCCTGGAAATGTAAACAGGGATGTACCGGTTTCCAGGCTTCACTTGCCTGGTTTCCAAGTGAGTAGATCCGATGGGACGCAGGGAAACACCTACCCCTTGCGCACGAGCTGCCATGTCATTCACGAACGCTAGTAACATGTCTAAACAAAGGTACTGTGAATGCAGCTGTTGCGCCTCTGAAGTAGATGAATGTTGCCAAGAGTACACTCCCTACAGACGAGAATGAATGAAGCAACCAACAAACGATGACACACGCCCAGACTAGCCTTTGTCAAGAACTCTATGAGTCGTTCGAAAAGATTCTCGCAGTTGATGTCACAATCGTAGTTCGTGTAGAGATCAACCATGAAACTAGGATGCCGGGATATTTGACTCAATGTCTCCAGCATCAAATCGCGAGTGTCACCACGGGCAGGTTGTACGGGAGGGCGAGAAGGCACAGGACTACCTTTATCTAAGTCAAGTTCAGTGTCGACTGGTCCAAGAGTTGGGGTTAAAGTTGCGGGAGTGCCAGGACGTGGTGACTGCACCGGGTACTTCTTTGTCGTATTGGATCGCAAAAGAGGGGGAGCTGCGAGGCGATCAATGCTGAAAGCAAGATAAAGTTCTTGTTGTAGCTTGAGGTGTGGTCGCATGGTTTCGAACAACGATGAGACCATTCGCAGTGCACCCTGCAACACAGCAGGGTTGTCAGAACGCGCCAGCTGGAAAAGATGTTTACACCCGTGATCGAGGATCAAAACCATGAGGGAAGGGTAGTCTCCAATCTTGCTCCCGCAGGTCTCAATAGCACTGTTCAAGATAGTAAGGGCAGTCAACCGCGTTGAATCTGTATGAACCTGATCATTAGGATCAATAATATTGACGAGCACTCGAAGGAGCTCCAAGATGGCAGGAAGCCCATCTGCAACGGACAAGATAAAAGGACAGTTCAACGGACGATGCATATAAACCCACAAGGTTTAGGCGCGACAATAGTATTTTCTTCCGCGCCTTTGTCCAGATTATTAGCTGCTTCCGGTGCAGGGTCCTGTGTCACGCCGGCCTGACTCATCCCCTCCCCGTGTGCATTTGGAGAGATCGTGTTGTCGACTCTTCGATCGTGAGAAGTCACCGTAGTCGATACCGACAGACTGAGGTCGCCGTAGTGCTCATCTTCGTGAACCCGAAGTTTTGCTTCCTCCTCGGCGGGATCAAACCCATGTAGGCGCCCAAACACGGTTCGAGCGATTGAGAGCATTGTTGACTCCGCAGATCGTCGTAGGACCCCTTCGTTGTTTTCATCAGGAAATCACGGAAAGCACGGAAGATAACAGCACAGACCACTTAACCTCATCTGACAGCACGTCGTCAATACCGTTTCTAGCATCTCACAGACTTCCACATCACCGAGGAATTCCCCCACGCTGCTGCCAACCATGCAGTCATGGATTACCATCATGATTTTGAGCAGTACGACCTCATCGCCCGACGAATCACTCGCTTCAAATTTACAGTGTGACACCGTATTGCTCAATTCGACCAATGCAACCTCTAGCTCGACGGAGTTGGCTGAAATTAGTCCACATACGAAGAAGTTATGGAGGGCCGAAAGCGCCGCTGATGTGATGGGTCCCGTCGAGATTGGGGAACGGATGAGGGCGAAGAAAGGGCCGAGAAGAACAGGCAGAGGTATGCTCTGAATATCTGAAGCATCATGAGACGAGCACCTGAAGCACAAATTAAACCAACCCTCTGCATCTCGAACGGTGCGTTTGAGTTCCTGAAATCCACCCATCAGATCTGCCTCTGGCGATGCTCGCCCAGAACGTTTGTTACTGTCTCCAGGAGTTGCTCTCCGAAGACCAAGATTCCTTGCCAGCGCGGCATCTCGAGCGTGGAGCGTATGAGTCGCAGAGGCCCAGCGCGAGTTCTTTCGCATGGCCGACGTGACGGCCAGTATCTCTGAGAGGAGGACATGGTTTTGAGCTATTTGTGGTATCGATCTGAGATGTGAAGGCTGCATAACCGTCCTTGAGGTTGACCGAGTATGCTGGCGGCGTGACGCGGACCGATGTGTGTTTGTTTACAGTAACCTTTGACAAACAAGTCGGACTCGTAGATATTTTTTGTGGTGTTTACAGTGAACAGTGAATACATTTACTGCCCCGAAGGCTGACCAGCCTCTGCCCGTGTAGCCATTGCAGCCTGCCCAGCTGCAGTAGCTGCCAACCGAGTACGCTTTCGCTCCGCCTCTTCGGAGGGTTTTTTAGCACGTTGTAAAAATTACAATAATATCAACTCACCAGCCTCTTTCTCCCGCTCGATTTCGCTCACTATCGCTTCAATCTCCGAGAGCTCCAGATTCTGGAAATCCAACTCAGCCTACATAGCGCCCTGAGGACTCAAGGGGTGGACTGACCGTAATCTTTCCATAACTTTCCATCACACTGATCTCGATATTCTTCGCCCCTGTCTGCACAACTTCAAGAAGACTCTTTACTGTCAACTTGATGCTAGCTTCACGCGTCATATCTTCCTTGTAATTCTTCTCTAAAAACTCGCGGACCGTTTTGGATGAACGACCAATCGCATTGGCCTAGAGAAAGTTCAAAACAAATCTATCACAAAGATTCAAGAATTACTGACCTTCCACGCACTGTAAATACCGCTAGGTTCTGTTTGGTATAGTCTTGGTCTGGTGTCGTGGGGGTCGAAACCAACAATCAGCGTTGAGATACCAAAGGGACGGACCCCTCCCGACTGCGTGTATTTCTGATCGGATACGAGGAAATTAAGGTCCGTCGTGATCCATAAAATCATATCTACCTGCTGAATCCCTGCAATGTGTCTTGTAATATACTCCACCGTAACTGGATCTTCCACCGTTAGCCGATGGCTCTGACATTCTATCCGTGCCTTGTCGATGAGGACACGACCGTCCGCCGTAAGGCCTTTCAAAAGTGAGTTCAAGCATATCGGCGGTAGACAGAGTCTGATATACCAGCAAATGCCAAGCAGACGTGATCGTCAAGCATGACGACCTTGCGGACAGTACGAGGGTCCTGTAGCTGTAGCACAGATTTCTTCTCGACGCCTAGGACAACAACATCCCTGCCTCGCACACCGACCTAGTAGCAAAGGTAAGACAAGATCAATTGGAGGGTCGTGAACAACGATTACCGCGCAGGTCCCCTTACGCACGGCTTCAAGTGCATATTCGACCTACATACGGCCTTATGAGATGGAGGATCGAGAGTGACGCATTTTGGTACTACCTGGAATAAGTGGCCGTCGGGAGAGAAGACGGTGAGTGCTGTAGTACAAGATTAGCCCATTACATTTACGAGAAATGTGCTACTCACCGCGATCGTAGGACCTGGACATGGGTTGATGTTGGTAGAGATTATAGCTATCGACGCGCGTCCAAAGCTGGCGTACTATCCTTCAGGTTGCTTATGTAAATCACTGTCCATTGACACTGCCACCACCAAGTCCATTCCGCGCACTGACAGGTCCATGTCCGACGACGACATAGAAATAGTGGAGATGGTTGTAGGCAAAAGGCACTGTTTGTTGCTTACAACTTGATCATTATTGACATCTTGCAAGCAGTTGTGTAAACAACGATCTTTGTCAAGTGTGCAGCACGAGCTTGAGTGGTTTAAGTAGTGCCGCACGAAAGGAACACTACGACGAACACGGTTCGGGAAAATCAACAAACAGTATGCTTTTATTGTCACATTCCGGTATATCTCCGAGCTCGACGTGTTTGCAGGTTCACGATCCAAACGTGGAAGACGAAAATCGACTTCCGTGACTGCTTCCGGGGGAAAGACGTCCCCGATCACTATGAAATTGCCAAAGACAACAAAGAAGGTTGAACAGGAAGATTTGTTCTGGTATCCTGCGCAGGCAACGACTCCACCTCCCAATTACTCGCCTGGTAAGGCCTCTTGTGACGAAATTTACCGCAGCCCCTTAAAAACTAATGTCTATTAGGGCTACTATCAATTTTGAAAGGTGCACTAAAGAAATTTCACACGAAAGGTGCCATTAAACGAGCTGTCCTATGCTACGAACGGACGCCTCATATCTACCGTGAAACTTTTGACACAAACTGGGGTTGCGGGTGGGTTCAGTTGATTTTGTAAAGTCTGAACTAATTGAATTAATCATTCATTGTCAGATATCGAAACTTTATGATGGCGTGTGCCGCCCTCATGGATCAGCAAGACCAATCTCTCTACAATTCGAATCTGATTGATCCGTCACCCCCTGGTGTTGCAAATTTACAAAGATGGATCGAAGAAGCTTGGGGACGCGGTAGCTTCACATAAATACTAGGTGTCCCTTTTTTGACTGATATAGTTTGGCAGGCTATGACAACAGCGGCGCTGATGAATTCGACCATAAATTGGTAGCTACGAAGAAGAAGATTGGGACCGGAGGTAGTGTATAGCGAATATATGTAAGTGTTAATTCCTGACCCGGATTGTCAGACCTCTACGTTGCCTTCACGTCTCGCAGAATTCCGTAAGATTCATATTTGCTTGTGGCTGGCAAGGTATAACCCAACTTCCGTTTAGCTGTGTTCTTCTGGACTTCGACCTCAAGAATTCCCCCAAAGGTTGGACGCTTACCATTCTATCCTGCGAGAGAGGACGACCCATCTTTACTTGCAGGATTTGATACACTGATCGACTGGGTTGTCAATTACTTCACCGAGAAGCCCGAGGGGAATATCCACACGATACTCCGTGCTGCGTCGCCCGTTACGGCCTCTCGTAAAATGCCCATCATAATGCAGTGGGAGGGTCATTCTGTCACCATCGTTGGATTTGAGCTCGGAAAGAATGGCAAGCATAACCTCTTTGTGTTCGATCCTTCAAGGTGATGTTTTGATGACGTGGACGTTCATGAAGCGTTCAAAATTAATGCGCGCGGATAGCAAAATTGCCGATGATATTCGTCAGGCTGCTCTCGGCATGCCAGTTAGTGCAGCGTCATCATCTACCTTTCCAGGTAAAAGCAAATACCGTGAACGGTCCAAGTCTCCTGTTGCCAAGAGACCACGGACAGACCAAGATCCCGAGGACGTGGTCAGCATATCCGACTCGGATGATGAAAAAATAAATGATGCACGTCAAGCAATGGCCATCGAGCCCACTGTGAACCCAGACAAGCTCATTAAGTCATTTAGGCTGAAGCCAGGCCACATGTCAGTTTCGGTCTTACCCCTGTAGCCTATCATTTGACTTTTTCTCAGGAAGAAGCAAGTATACCAACTCCTCTACTTTACCATGGGCAATCTTCTTTCAGACGAGGAGCAGAATAACCGCAAGATCGTCTTGAGTGAGCTCGTGTGTTGACCCAATCTCATCCATCTCAGGGGGGATTTTCGGAGTCATGGGACCTCAGTATTACTTGTGACCTGGCTCGTAGAGGTACAATACACGAATGGAATAGATTAATGCCTGTTATCCCACGATACTCTGAGGCGCGCCGGGTATAGTATCAGACTGAGAAGTTCCAGAAAGCGGGGGTAACAACAGCGCAGTCACTGACGACCTTACAGCTCTATCCCAGGCCTCTTCAACGCGATACCCTCCCGCCCTCATGATACCATCTCGGTCTTCTCGTACCGCTTCGCTATACATGTCATCGTAATTGTCCCGCAGGGTATACATATCTTCGTACGTATATAGGTTGTCCTGCAGGGGAGCATGTGGCACGTCTGGAACAGTGGTACTTTGCGCGGCCCGTGAGCGTAAGAGCTGTGCACTGCTCTTGGCTAAAGTAGTGGCGGCGGTGCGTGCAGACGACCGCTTGTTTGCTTCTGCGCGGGATTTCGCGATAACCTTGCTGGCATCTTTCGTGCTCGTCTCCAATCGATCGATGATTTCCCTTCGATCCTTTTCTTTCTCCTCTCGTTCCAGCTCTTCCTCTTTGCGGGCGTCGAAGGCACGTTGTTCCTTTTCTAACCGATCTTGTTCTTCCTGCTCTTTTAAAGCTTGGATATACTGTTCTTCTCGTCGTAAGTTGAGTTCGATTAGTGGTGCATTCTCCTTGCGATATCTGTCGATTCTCGCCTCAGTCTCTGGAACGCTGATATCGTTGATGAGGTTGAACGCTACGCTCAAGTTGAACAACAAAATCGAGTAGCAATCCTAGCAAATATGAACTTACTGATATCCTCGACTTCTTCCAGGTAGTCATTGTACGACCAAAGGTCTGGGAAATCTTCACGACGCTTGTTGAAGCTGTAAAACAGCGGTATTTCGAAAGTTGCGAGCCACGAAATAATGGGGCTTACTCTTTTGCGACACGTCTTCGGACCGCGACCTCCTTTTCGACTGTAAGGTCCTCGAACGTTTGCGGAGCGAATGCTAGCTTGCGGAGGATCTTCTGACATATCGGACACGGGGCAGGTCCGAGTGTGAATAGCCGATCGATGCATGATTCGCACCTAGGGCGGTGGGGATGAACGTTGAGTTATGGGAACTGTACGGGGGTGGTACAAGCACATTTTGTGATAGCATGCGCTCACAAGCAATCGCAGTTTTGGGTTGAGATATCGATCAGACTTGCATACAGGACATTGATCGTCCATAGACTGCCATTACTCCAGACTCCAGATGGAGGGATGGCCTGGGAATAAGACTCACGAAATATTCCGAAGTTCGGCCAGATGCATCTTTGACACCCCCACCAAATATGGTCGTGGAGGTGCTCTGAACTTGGGGTGTGTTTGACCGCGTTGAGTGAGAGTTTGCCGTGGTAATACCACCCTTGCGAACGGTAGTTCCCTTGAGCCATCCGCCAGCGTTGCTTGCGCGCGACATGACAGAGTCGATGTGAAGAGGTATGGCTTACATAACCGTGTATATGGTAGTTGTCACATCAATCAACCTGGATAGCTTCTCCGGGAAGCCTTGTCGTTGAATAAATACTGCCTTGAGACGTGTTTCGAAATCAGAAACTATCTAACTTGTCGTGGACTTCAAATTCGGGTCGTTCGCACAGCTGAATTCGCCCCTGGTTTGTCCTCCCACCGCCATGTCGAGCTACTGAGAACGGCAAAAAAACTAAAGCCCAACGTCGTCATCACCTATCCTAAATTTAGGGGCCTCGTGATTACTACATCTGCATTCCCACTTCGAGCGAGCTTCCGAAGCAACCGCGGACCATCGGTAAGTATCTACACAAACATCAACCATCCCTTGCCTTCTACAATACCCTGCAACGAGGCCACATCCAGTGTACGTCCCGTTCCCACTTATCCACCCCCATAATCAACATCGCCATCAGTTATATAGCATACAGTGATACTACGTATTCACCTCTTCCGGTCCTTCTTCACAACCCTTCTCTCCACCTCTCACCCCCGATCGTCACTGTGACTCTGTGACGAACTCTTCACCCCAAACTGAACCACCCGCTCAGCCATGGATCATTTTCAGGCACCCACACCACAGTCTGCTACGTCTATCCCGTCAACGATGGCACCATTCCGTGGATCTGTGCCTGTCATCTACGATGTACTCATGACCCCTCCCGTGTCGCCCGGTCATAGCGAGGATGGAACAGACGCAAACCTACCGGTTGCTGCGGTAGTATGTCAAGAACAAGCAGCGAAGCAGGAGAAACCATCAAGCCAAGGGTTCCAATCACAACAGCCCCAGGCTCCCGTCTCGCAGACACCTTATCCCTCTTGGCAAACTTGTGGGCCTCAGGGGCCCTTCGATTCCCCCCGTCAGCCCGCACGTTCCCTCGAAAATGAGCAAGTCCACGTTGAAAAACCAGGCATCTTGAAATTAACCGATTTCGAAGTGAGAGGGGCTTTGGGTAACATTTTCTCGTCCCTTGATTCTCTCATCGCTTATCGCTTATTGTCTTCTCTAGGCACGGGAACCTTTGGTCGTGTTCTCTTAGTTCGTCTCAAGTCAGCAACCCCTGGGTCCCAAAACATCTTTGCCATGAAGGTTCTTCGAAAAACTGAAATCGTTCGTCTCCGCCAAGTCGAGCACGTCAACGCCGAGCGTTACATCTTATCCCGAGTCCGACATCCTTTTGTTGTAGATCTCTTTGCAACTTTCCAGGATAGCCTGAACGTTTACATGCTAATGTCCTATGTTCCCGGTGGTGAACTCTTCACTCACCTCCGTAGGGCACAGAAGTTTACTCCAGATGTCACACGATTCTACCTGGCCAACATTATCCTTGCCCTGAAATATCTGCATTCATTCAACATTATTTACCGTGACCTTAAGCCTGAAAACCTCCTTTTGGATTCTCGTGGATACCTTCGTCTGACAGATTTTGGATTTGCCAAGATAGTTGACGATCGTACATGGACCTTGTGTGGTACACCAGAGTACTTGGCTCCGGAAATTATCCAGTCTGAAGGCCATGGGAAGGCTGCAGATTGGTGGGCGTGCGGAATTTTATGCTACGAAATGCTTGTTGGCTACCCTCCATTCTTTCACGAAACCGCATACGGCATATACGAGAAGATTTTGAGAGGCGTTATTCACTGGCCACCTACTATGGATCGCCTTTCCAAGGAGCTCATCAAGGCATTTTTACATCCAGACCGTACCAAGCGTCTCGGGAACATGATTGGTGGCCCACAAGATGTTCTTGATCATCCATGGTTTCGTGGCGTGGACTGGGATGCCTTGGAACACCGCAAAATCAAGGTATTTTCTTCTGTTCAGTTATTATGCCCGATTGACGGAAAAGATTCCTCTACAAGGCACCAATCATTCCTCATACCACTTCTCTTGACGATACCCGACATTTTCTCCACCTTCCTTTCCCCCCTTTGGATGATATGCCTGGACTTCTCATGGAGGAAAATCCTCCCCCTATTCATCAGCGATTTGAACCAACCACATATCAATTTCTTGAATTCTAATCACATTCGTTGTGGTCATCGCTAGGATCTCGCAAGGTTGATCTTGGGCCATGTATTGCAAATATTCTTGCCAGTACCTTCATTGTCTTTGCTGTTTCTAATCCCCGCCTCTACAGTGTAGCTTGATCGGCAGTATGTTGTATCATTTATCTTACCGCTTGTATTTGCGAATCTTCTCAGCGTCTGCCCTTGTATTTCAATGTAAAAATCCCTCTGTTGCGAGTTAACCTCGGATGAGGCTGTTGGAGGAAAACAATATCAAGCAAACGCGCGTCCAAAAAAGGCAATCTATGTGGATCTACCACATACTTATGCCAGCGTGTGGCCCAGATGGCGCGTAGACGGAAGAATCGGACGCATCTAAAAAATGAAGACTCACAGACACAAGAGAACGTACCAAGGTCTTTTATCATCAAGCATGGCCAGGTCGGTTCCTCTCTAAGTCAGCTCGTTCGGGACCTGCGAAAAGTGATGGAGCCAAATACGGCTACCCGACTAAAGGTATGGGTTTTCTTTTGCGGTCCTTTGGAGCATGCATATCTGATTCATATGTTCCAGGAGCGCAAACGTAACAAACTAAAAGATTTCTTGTCCATGGCCCCAGCTCTCAAAGTATCACACCTTATGGCAATCACGTTGACCGACGTCTCTCCATCCCTTCGCCTCGCTCGCTTGCCGGCTGGCCCAACGTTCAGTTTTCGAATTGAGCGATACAGCTTGAAAAAAGACTTGCTGAAAACATCTCGCCCATCGCGAAGTCAGGGCTTGGAATACCTGACTGCTCCGCTGGTTCGTCACCCTACTTCTTGGCGGCAACTTTTCATTAAATTTGATTATCTTGGTCTCACAGCTCGTGCTCGCGTCATTCCCTCCGCCTTCTCCAAATACGCCTCCGCATCTACCCCTCCTCATGAAGGCATTCCAGTCGTTGTTTCCCCCGCTCGAACCCAATTCAATGTCTCTTTCAGGTGCACGCCGTATCGTCCTTGTCGCTTATAACGCAGAGCGAGGTACGATCGACCTTCGACACTATTTAATTACAGTAAAACCGTACGGTGTCTCCAAGCGCGTCCGGCACCTACTCGAAGGGGCTAAAAAATCTACGACCACGTCTACCACCGGTATTCTCGATCTCGGAAACGAAAAGGATGTGGCGGATTTCTTACTCAGAAAACGTGGCGAACCTGGGCCAAGCAGTGAGGGCGGATACGAGTCGGCTGCCTCTTCTGCATCCAGTGCTGCGGGAGACGATGCCGATGCGGTATCATTGGCAGATGATTATGTAGGGAGGAATAACAAAAGAGGGCAGAAGAAGGCGGTGAAGCTGGATGAAGTCGGGCCTAGGATGGAGCTTCGACTCGTCAAAATAATAGAGGGTGCTCCCGGAAAAGAGGGTGCGGTTATGTATCACGAATTTGGTAAGCTCCTTGTGAATGATCGTCGAATGGATCTGATGACCTTTTTTAATAGTTAAGAGGTCAAAAGCGGAAGCCGCTGCGCTGCGAGCGTCACATGCGGCGAAAGAAAGGTTGAAAAAGCAGCGGAGGGAGGAACAGGAAGATAACGTGCGGCGGAAAAAGGAAGAAAAACAAAAGGGATCAAAAGCCTCGTCGGACGAGACTTTCGAGGGCCGGGTGGACGTCGATGGAGATGAAGAGGAGTATAAGAATGACGATGTTGGGTGGGACGAGGAGGAAGAGATTAGCGACGTGGATGAGGTTGACTCTATCGATTCGGAGCAAGAAAGCGAAGAGGAACTTACACAACCAACATTAAAGAAGTCCAAAGTCTGGATGAAGCGGTGATTAGTGATGTATTACCTGTACTCACTAAGCAGGTGTTGGATATAACGAACACACAACACTCGAAGGAAACTAGGAAGGAGGTGTAATACCACTCTCCCGAGCGGAAGGACCAAACAGACCAGCAAACGCCCTCTCTAGTCTCATCTTCACCCCTTCCCAATCATCCAAGGCAGGTCGTACATCAAGGTAAAAGGAAACATTCGAAGTGCCTGTGGCTCGCCCAGTGTAAAAGTCAATAACGTAGCGAACCTTGGTACCACAACGATCCACAACCCAGTCGTGGCGGTCAAAGGGTGCTGTGTAGCTGGGAGACACCAGAAATACGATAAGCAATTTGTTAGGGTATCTGAAAAGATGCCTACCCAAGGAGCGTCATCAACCTCGCCTTGGGGCTCAAGTCGTTTGGTCTCCCTTTGAAGTTCAAGAGCTTGACACCCCCGCACTTGTCACCTCCTCTGCCAGCTTCCCATCTCAGGACCTCAGACCAAGCGCGCTCATTTACAGCATTGTGAATGGGTATGATGGTCTTCATGTCCGATGCTTGTGGGTTGTGGTTCTTCCGAGCCATGGCCGCGAAGAACTGGGCCTCGGAAGGGTACACCCAGTTGGTATCGGATGTTCGTGGTATCGACGAGACCTCGCGGTCTACAGATAACGAGGAGGGGCTCTGCTGCGATAAACTTTTGGATGAGAACAGAGAAGACCAGGTGGAGCGTGCGCTCTGTCCTACTGGGCAGTTGTCTTGCGCATGTTGGCCATGGTCCACCGGGCATTTGTCGGCCATCATGGCAGGAAAAAGATGAGGATTATGTCATCATTATCACTTCCGGGCCCGGCAATTCGGGACCCGAAGCATCCGACACTCTTATGCATGGCATCTGAATCTCGAGTTTCACCTTAAAACCCGAGTCACAAGTTGGATACCCCTGCGCTCATAATGCCATCTTCCGAACCCGTCTTCTCCACTCCCCTAACTAGGTTGTTCAAAATCAACCACCCCATCATGCTGGCAGGCATGAACATCGCTGCCGGTCCAAAGTTGGCAGCAACTGTAACCAACTCTGGAGGGATCGGCGTCATTGGGGGTGTTCGCCAAACGCCGAAGGTGCTTCGGCAGTCTATCGAGGAAATAAAATTCCATCTTGAAGACAAGAATGCACCATTCGGCGTTGATCTGCTTCTACCTCAGGTTGGTGGAAGCGCCAGGAAAACCAACGTGCGTACACTTTTACTGCACCACCCACCCACCCTACACTTATCTGTCTTGATTTTACAGCATGATTATACCAACGGTCAGCTGGACGAACTCCTAGATGTCATTATCGACAACAAGGCAGCCTTGTTCGTCAGCGCAGTTGGCGTGCCTCCCAAAGCCGCTGTGGATAAATTGCATGCGGCAGGTATACCTGTAATGAAGCAAGTCTACTCCACTGGATAGATATTTGATACTGATTCTGTCAAGGTAGCATGATTGGACATCCAAAGGCGCGCTAGTGGTATCCATCACTTTGCATAGCTCTTACGTTCTTAGTAGCATGTCAACAAAGCACTTGCCCAGGGTTCGTCTACTTTTCTCTTATTAATATTAAAGTATCCGAGGTCGATACCTCGCTTCTCAGGCGTCGATATCATATGCGCTCAGGGTGGCGAAGGCGGGGGCCATACCGGAGATACCCCATTTTCCATCCTCATCCCTGCTGTTGCTGACTTGTGCAAGAATGCCAGGAGTCCGTTGACAGGCGAACCAATCATCGTCGTCGCCGCTGGGGGCATTGCAGATGGCCGGGGCCTTGCAGCGGCTTTGGCGTGAGTGTCTTTCATACAGTATTTTCAGCCCAGTTTATGTCAACATTGTCAAGGTACGGGGCAGATGGTGTCTGGGTTGGAACGCGTTTTGTCGCCAGTGAGGAAGCCGGAGCCCCCCCAAGGCACAAAGAAATGGTGCTTACGGCCGGATACGATGATGCTATTCGAACCCTGATCTATACTGGTCGACCGATGAGTGTTCGAAAGACCCCCTACGTAGTCGATTGGGAATCGAGGCGACAAGCAGAAATAGCGTCGCTTGTATCACAAGGGAAGGTACCCCACGATGTTGAGTTAGCCCAACACCCAGAAAAGTCGCTCGAAGGACGGCCATGTAAGACCCGAGATGTGTACCCTTATCTTAGCCTTCTAACCATATTCCTGCTAGGGCTGATGGGTAAAGTCGCTGGTTCTATCAATGTTGGTTTTGTTTCGTCTGGTCGTGCCTCATAGTACTGATTACCAATTTATTTTATTTAGGAAATCAAGCCCGCGAAATTGATGTACGATAACCCCCGGCTTATCTTTGTTTTCCAATACTGATTTGGATCCTTAGCGTCGACGAGATGCTTTCGCAGGCAGCCGTAAGTCTGAAGGTCGCTTCGAACTTGATGCTCCAAAGTGCTAAGCTTTGAGTACCCAACTCCTCTGTCGTATTTGTGTGTAAACCTACGTTCTAAAATTCAATCTATCGTGCGTGCTCAATCAAATAAAAGTCTGAAATGATACCGTCAGCTGGGTTATAATCAGTTCGAGATGTCATGAGTCATCCCACTTCCAACGCGTGCTTATTAGCGCTCGGCACATCGGTACGTCCCAGCCTTGTACTTAATAAGGCGTTCACTTCTTCGTGGGATCTGGTTGGGTCGTCAGTTGAACACGATGATTGTCATTGTCCTGCCAGTGCTTGATATAGTCGCAACTGTCGCAACCATAGGAATCTTAGCTGCTGTCCTTGCTAGGAATTCGAGATATGTCCTAACCTGCATTTACCTGTGGCTCTGTGGTCAGGCGTACGGGGCAAAAAGGCTCCCCGACTACTCCAGGCTCACTGGATTCCCTGCTCCGAAACCACTCCTCCAATTCAATATCGACAAGGTAAATCCTCGCCCGTACAGACCCTTCCGATGGGAATACCATCAGACCATGTGTGAGTCAGTCTATTCCCAGTGATGCTTTCTCAGACTGACCCTCCTGGAAGCTCTCAAGAAACTCGAGCCCGACTAGTGGATCGAGCTCGAATCCACCTATCGTGAGCGCATCAGCCAGCGGAAGAAGCTCTACACGGAGCACGGCAAGTTGGTCATCGACGAACTCCCGGGAAGCCAAGAAGCGTCCAAGGAATGCATGGAGATGGTCATCCAATTTCTTTGTCAAAGATACCCCAACCAGTTCTTCTATGATGACTGGACGGGCATATTCTCGAATAACATCCTTGGGATCCAGGTCGATATCAGTGCCGTTCATCCACTCGTGTTCCTCCTCGAACACGTCCCAGAGGACTTTTTCATCACGCAAAAGGATCTTGAAACTGGTTTATACACCTTGCGCGCTGCAGTATCTTGCTCGGCCGTTGGTTGGAATCTTAGCCAGAAAATAGGAAGACCGCTGCACCAGATTCACAGCCCCGTTCCTGATTACAAGGAGAAGATGGCTTTCTCTATGGATAGGTAATGTTCGATATCAGTTGGCCCAAATCCCGTCCTCTCATTCTCGTTCCGGTGCTTCGTAGGTTTTTCTCAAAAATGCCCTGTGATAGACCCATCCAACGCGGCTCATGGGGTCTCGAAGTTGGAGAACCTCTCTTTGTGCAGACAGACGAAGCGGGCTGGGGTCTCCGTCAGGCACAAGATCCTGATCTTTCACTATCCAACATATTCTTGCGTGTCGATTGGCAAACGTTGCGTCGCATGCCAAGGTCCCGGGCCATCGTGTTTAACTTTAAAGCACTCTTCACGCCTGTCACAAACTTTCGCCGGGAACCGTATATCCCCAAGCTTGTCCTTAAAATATTGACAGAGGGAAAGAACTCGATCATGGAATACAAGGGTACATGGCATATTGAGCACAAGGTGATACCTGCACTGAAGGAGTGGGCAGAAGAGCAGGAAGGGAGCGGACTGGTCCCAAAGGATTGGCAAGAGAGGACGCTAGATGAGGATCCATTTTATCCCGGATGGAAGGACTATTACCCAATGGAGGCGTAGGGCATATCAATTGCGTATTAATTTTGTGTGTATACTAGTTCAGTCTTCTCCCATCAATTCAGCAAGTTCGCGTTCTTCCTCTTCTGTTAGTTCGCCTGTTGGAACACCCATGGCGGATTCTGGAACAGGAAGAATGACTGTTGACATTGTTTTGCGAGCGGGGTCATCGAGTGTGGAGGTGGCGAGCTCTGATGAGGTTCAATGTGAACGGACTTGAAATTTCGCTGAGGGTAGTGCGCACCACTGAAACGCCACTTGCGTATAGTTCCATCTAGACTAGCGGAGATGATCCATGGCTCTACTGCAATATGTCCAGCCTCGTTTTTACTTGTCCGCATCCAGAGCTTAAGGGATGTTACATTGTGCCAATGAGCATCATTTTCTCCCAGAATTTCGGGTTCAGATATGGTAGAAAGATCATATAATCGAATCACATCCCCATAAGCACTCACGACGTAAGGCTCTGCAAGGGGTGTGATCGAAAGCGGCAGAATGACACGGACAGGGAGTGGATGAACAAGTGGAGGAATTGGCCTTGTCAAGGTCGGGTCCGGAGGGTAGGAGGTAATTCGGACAGTTTCGTCGGAAGAGGCTAGATAATTAGAAAATCAGAGGCGCTGGACGGTGTGATCGACAATCGAGTCTCACCCGTCCAGATCTGACCGGCCCCGTAGAGCATCTCGGTGACTCCTGTGCGGTGGTAGCTTAGTGTGTCTTGTAGATTGCTCCGCCATCTGCGATCGGGTCCCAATTCTTTTTCCAGAGTCCAGATCTTGATAATTCCCATGGTGTCCGCAGTCATCAACGTCACCAATGTTTCGGAATGAGCGGCACCAGCTAAGCACTCGACTGGACGACTGTGCGCAGAGGTGGATCCAATAGGTGTGATTTTCCCTTCCAGGACATCGGCAAGGTCCCTGAAGTGGTTGATGAATAATTTGTAAAATAGACCAAGTATGCCCACCAGAAGCGAACTGTTTTATCGGAACTGCTCGACACCAGAAGTCTAGCGATGGGCAATACGAACAAGCACTTGACAAAGTCGTCATGGGCAACAATTGAACATATCACGCCCTTTGTCTATAGCTACAAGTCAGTATGCTAGCTCGGTGGTAAGAGCAAGGTGAATCTCGGACATCTGTATTCCAAAGTTTGATCGACTGTGTTTGATGTCAGTACTGGTAATCACTGAACGTGACCGACACCCAACTTGCCTTGTCCCAAGACCCTGTGATAAGTACCCGGCCAGCAAAGGCGGGACCACTCTCAAAGAAGGCCAGGCATGTGACAGGTGCTGTATGACCCTTGTATATTTGCAAGATATTACCTGACTGGTGTTGGGATTTGGCGAACGAGCAGCGAGAGACCACTTGGAAGCCTTGCCTCTAGATCAATCTTCTTGGCAACATGCGTATTTTCAGCTATCCAAGCCATATTGCCTTCGACATGCATATCCAAGGCTTTACCAGCTAGCTGGATTGGAAGGCCGAGTGTCTTGGTTCTTTCTGCCTTTTGTCGGCGAGCCTGCGAAATGTTTTGAGTCGGATTTGAATATCTGCGACACACTACACACTTCGTTAATTACGAGCTCTGCATCAGACCTGAGAAGGACTGTATCGTCCATATTCTGTGTTTGTGATGTGGTTGTGGAAAAAAACTAGTGCCATTGAACTTACTTTAGTTTGCCTCGCTTCCGATAATCTAATCTAATCGCGTTCATGAGTGTTGAGTAAGCAACCCAAAGATGACTATAA